>JAEAOA010001673.1:0-204575 GCA_016746295.1 Potamilus streckersoni | reverse complement strand
CTGCAATTTCCTTGTTAGTTAATTCTTCCATTATAACTAACTTTGAAAATATAACATGATATTGCACAAATAATCTGATATTTTTGTGTTTTTCGAGCTCACGTTTTACAATTGTCTGTAATAGGTGGTAAAGATTAGTTGCAGTAAAATTTACTAAAACAATTTGATTATCAAACTGATAACTATTATCAAAACCTGCAAAAGCAGTCGCTATTTTATTAGGTTCTCCCATAAAGCTTCTCTTAGCTATATCACGCAATTTTAACATTATTATACTATAATGTAATATCTAATTGATAATTTTTTTCACACTGCGCATGCGCTAAAAATCAATTAGAGATAAAAAATATCACCTCTAATATAATGACAGCAAATCTAACAAACACATGTGAGCAAGAAGCATATCAAGTTCACCCAAAACATAACTTTACCTCACACTGCGCATGCGCTAAAAATCAATTAGAGATAAAAAATATCACCTATAATATAATGACAGCAAATCTAACAAACACATGTGAGCAAGAAACATATCAAGTTCACCCAAAATATAACTTTATCTCACACTGCGCATGCGCTAAAAATCAATTAGAGATAAAAAATATTACCTATAATATAATGACAGTAAATCTGACAAGCGCACGTGAGCAAGAGATTTATCAAATTCACCCAAAGTATAACTTATACGCTGGAAATGTAATTGGTTCGGTTATTAACATTAAAACTAGAATACCTGTTGGCAAATTAACGTCAACGGGTTATAATATTAGTGTAAAGGGAGATAATGCCGAGAGGATTACAATGTTTAGAAAAGATTTTATTTACACGTTGTTTTGCGATGATATTCCAGAGGGACAGCGTGTATATCATTATAATGGTAAAGTCACTCATGATAATATTGAAAATTTATCCTTACAAGATGAGTTTCAGCCGCACCCAGTATTTGATTTATATGAGGCTAACGATCGCGGTATTATTAGAAATAGAAAAACTAAAAAAGTTCTTAGTACTATTAGCAATATGGGATATATCAGGATAACTGTTAGAGGAACATCAACAAATCAAGTTCGTTATCTTGGTCATAGGTTTGTTTATGAGGTGTTCAATAGATCTATACCCAATGGTCTTGTTATTAATCACATCAATAATATACAAACTGATAATCGATTGGAAAATCTGGAGATAGTAACGCAACAGGAAAATGTGAGAAAAGGAAAAAATAGTAATGGTATTAATTTTAGATGCCCAATAAAACCTGTTATTTCAAAAAACCTCGAAACGGATGAGGAGATCGAATTCAAATCGATTTCAGCTGCGGCGAAATATTATAAGATAAATCCCGCAGTCGTAAAAATTATAGCTGATGGAGCAACAAAATCAACTTTTTCAAGAGAATACGATGCTAGGATTTGTTTTAGATATGATATTTGATAGCTCGGTTTTAGTCAAGCAATGATGAGCAAATGCTATGATATCATCGTGATTAAATTTTAACGTTGTTACTACATTTTCATTAATTTTATCTTTTTCTGCTTCTGTTAGTAATATTTTATGAGAATCACCTTGCATTACAATAACATCAACACTATAACCCAACAAACATTTTCTTACCGCTTCAGCTAGTTCGTTATAATTTACTATATTAACTTTTTGGTGATATTTTATCTCATCAGTCATCTTATAATAATAAATTAGATAAAAATATATTATAATAATGGACTTGATGAAACGACTCGCTGAACTCTACGAAGAAGATACTAGTGATAAGGTCGTCAGCGATAAGGTCGTCAGTGATGAGGTCACGCATAGTATTACATTTTCCAAAGATTTCGTAGACAAATCTGTTGGTTATAGTGAAGATGATATTTTGTATAACAATGAATCTGATGATGATGGTGAAATAGTCACTGTTGCTGACAGATCTAATTATAGCAGATCAACAACTAAACGGTATAATGTCAAGTATCACATTGCTAAGCAAATAATTAAATTTAATTTTACCGTTGCCGAACAACAACTGTTCTGGCAGTTAATCAAACCTTTTTTAAATATCAAGATCCCAGGCCGACAGAAAAATATCAAATTCGATTTCATATTTGTCAAGATTTTTAATCTAATGACGATCTCTAACGATCGTAAGCAGTATCTAATATCATTATGTAAACCAGTAAAATGTAAATCTGTCAAACAAAAGTATGAGTTAATTTATAATAGCATTATATCATAATCTGCTTGGTTGGGATCCAACTGTTAAATTTATCACTATACCCACGCCATTTGACTAAACTTTTATCCCCTTTTTTTCTAATCACTTTCTCGATAACAAAAACATCCTGCTCAGTTTTCTGTAGTTCTTGTTCATAAAAACTACCTACAATCGGTTCCCCTGCCAGATCTTTTAAAACATATGTTACAGGTAATGTTAAAAGTACCTTATCAACTACAAATACTTCTTCGCTCCAGTTCGGAGTAAATCCTTTTGCAAATACCTTTTTCATCAAAGAAATTCTAACTTTATCACCAACCTTAAATTTATGTCTGCGGTACATGTTTTCATTTGCTAATATTGGATTTTTAACAGCTTTTTTAGGTGTCATTTTGATGGTTCGATGTTTCGTGTTATTATATTCGCTTACGATTTGAGAAAGGTCATCGATGTACCTGTTGGTGTTTTTAGCTGTCATATGTTTGTGTATTTTCTCGTTTAGCGTGCGATTAAATCTCTCAACAACAACGCTTTTACCTTCGTTTCCTGTAACGTATTTTGTTATATTATTTTGTTCCAGAAACTGTTCAAACTTTTTGTTAAAAAACTCAGATCCGTGATCAGTCCAGATTTTGTTTGGTTTTCTTTCTGTACTCGTTATTATCTGCTTTAGCGCATCAGTCATTGAAGTTCCTGTCTTATCTGAAACAGGTACACTGAAAGCGTATTTGCTAAAAACGTCTATAACATTAAACAAATACCTTTTTGGAGCGCCATCAGCGCCAACGTTAAACTGAGCTAGATTGGATACATCCACCAAATCTATTGCCCAGATATCATCTACACCATTAGCGACAACTTTACGTCGTGGAAACTTTTTTTTAGGTCTGTGTAGTTCGACTGCAAGATCATCGTATACTTTATTTCCCTGATCGCGAGGCGATTGATGAGACTCTCCGAGTCCAAGTTTATATTTTGCTCCAATTATTCCCTGAACAAATTTTCTATCAAAACGTTCTCGTAGATTTGTTGGCTTCATATCACGTAATTCGTCTAACATTACTTTATCACAATCTAATTTTGAGTTTTCATGATCACGATAACAGATATCATGACGCATTGCTTTTGCATCCACTTGATTGTAAGGCTCTTGTCCTGGCAATGGATTGTCGTTTTCATCTAGTTGTTGATGTAGCGGATTCCATGGACCAGTATACCGATGCCCTGGCAATGTCCAACCGCCTTTTGGTTTTGGTAATTTTCCAATTAGTTTATGTATATCTATACCTGACCCTATTATTTCTCTGTTGTTACAACATTGACAGTATGCGACAATTTTATTTTGCTCAATACACAAATCTCTGTCAGAATCACAGTTGCATATCATTCTATATTTTTAGTCGTCGACTAAAATAATATTAGGATAACCAGATCCTAGCGACGTCGCTGGAGATACTATCGCTGGGGACGTTTTCTTTAAAAATGTATTTTTTCTTTTTCCACAGATTGCACAAATACTTTTTAATATTATCCTGTTGTTTTTTGTTTTTTCTGTTGTTTCATTAATATTTTCTGTTTTAGTTTTACACTTGAGACAGTATGTTGACATTATTATACTTGTAAGTTTAGATAAAATTTATTGCGATCTCATCATTAGCGTGAGAAGGTTGCTTATCAAACTGTAAAATAAATTTTAAAAAGTTAAGATTTCTGCTCATCTGTCGGATAAACATAATACAATAATATCCGCAAGCAGACGTTCCAACAGGTTGGAGTTGATTTGACGAATAATACACCTTTTTAAATTTTTTGTTCATATACTTTTTTATTACATCGCTTGGAGGAAGTCCAAACGAGTCGAAATAATTATTATTATAAACTGCTACCCAATGTGTGCCGGATCCGTCATTGAAATCTTGTATATTAATAACACATGAACTTACAGCAGATGGTGATTTTATTGCTGAGAGCTCATCTTTAGAATAAACTCCGTGAAATCCAGGAACTGCTTTTAACTTATCAATGATATCAAAATTACTCAACGGGGTCGACGAGTTCCTGGTAATGTTAGACCACGTCCGATTCCTAAAAGATTTGGCAGCAGACTTCCCGCTAGTCCCGCCAAAAGTGGAGCGAACGGAATAATTCCTCCTTGTTTTGTTTGATTGCATATGCATTTGCACTTTGGTGTTGGTGATTTTGTTTTTGTTGTTTTCTTTTTTTTTGTTGTTGGTGATTTCTTTTTCTTTTGTGGCATTATAATATATTATTTACATAAAATTTACAATTTTTTTATTCCACTTCCACGAATGATACCATTACCTTTGACTGCTTTCTCCGTTGCGCCAGATATTGCTCCAGACGCTGCTGCTATTCCTAATGTGCCTAAGACTGGTAAAAGTTTAGGTATTATTGTACTAGTTAATACTGATAATGCCGGACCAAGAAAACCACCTTCTTTTGCCATCGCTGTCATTTGTGCAGCACTCAAATTTAAAACAAAAGTATTTTTACGATCATACTTTTTTACTTGATTTTTTGTTAGCATTAATTTTGTTAAAACACCATCAGAAATATTAGGATTGATTTTTAATGATACCTGTTCTCGCTTTGCAATAGCAGCTACTAATTTTTTGACCTGACCATCAGTCAAATACACTTCTTTTACAATATACCTTGCCATTTTATATAACAACTGTAGATTAAACTTGAACTGTCATTTTACCTCCAATAGAATCTACTGTGATAAATCTATCACTAATAACTAATGCGTATACGTACAACGGCGCTACTGGAACCGCCCCAAGTGTCCAAGTAATTTCAATATCCGCTGTGCTGTCTACAGCTCGCTCGTTATGTTTACTAACATCAAAATGAAATATAGGATAAAGCGTACGAAATTCCTCTGCTGATATTTGAGTTCCATCTTCAACATCTTGATATTTTTGCATTGCGTCAAGCAGGTACATGTACGGTCGAGAAATATTTTTATTAACGTCATCAGCAAAATTGCACTCGATAGCTCGTTCTGGATATTGCTTTGAATTTAATCTAGCGTATATTCGTCTGACATCAGCGTGGTCAAATATTGCATTATTTTGTTGCTGGTTTCCTCGTCGAGCGTGCTGTTGAAATACGACAAAGATATTTCTCGGCAGTTGTTCGCTTGATGTTGTTGTGACCCTCCATGTGTAGTCAGTAGTATTTGGAACCGCTGTCTGATATACCTTATGCTGCTTAAAGTAAATTCTGTTCGTATGTTTATCAAGCGTACTATTTAATTCTGACATTTTAGTGATTGATGGTGTTATACGTGGCATCCACAAAGCAAGTTTGTTTATGATAAACTGTACATCAACCCCTCCAGATCTAAACAAGCAATCGTTTTGGTCTGCTCGATCTAAAATAAGCGTATGTTTTACTCCGCGAAATACTTTATCATAATCGCGACAAAAGCCGAAAATTGTGCTTAGCGGAAGCATCATTGTAATTTGACGTGATCCTGCTGCAAGTTTTCTTCGCCTAGCAAAGCCTTCGTTATAACGTGGACTTCTCACATCAAGTGTGTTAAGAAGTAAATTTAACATTGCAGTACCGTCTGCAGCTGCTCCTGGTGGCGTTATATTTAGATTATTAAAAGCTGCTGTAAGAGAAACTCTTGTAGCGTTTGCATTAGCATCTGCAGCAGGTGCGACAATATCTAGTGCAGCAGCATTAGCAATGAGAAAATTTCTCACAATTACAGTATTTTCATCAGCATTAGCTCCATGTACTATAGCGCCTCTCTTTAAAAATTCTGTTGATTCAGCTATACCCCTTCCAGTATCTTTAAACCACATCATGTTAGTTGCAGTTGATCTCGAGTAATCGTCGGAAAATGAAATAATATTTAAAATTGTACTTGCAACTTGTAGATGACTTGAAATATCTTCTACAGTTTGATTAGCCAGTTGATATCTAGCACTTTTGAATAAACACCACCCGTTATTTATAAGAGCTACTTCTGTTCCAACTGCAAATGCAGCAGGTGGATTGGCTACTGTCATAATCTGACCACGAACTTCTAACATAGCCTTATGTGGCAGTAGAAATACATCTTCGTCTCTGGTGTTAAAGGTTCTAATACCAGTTTTATTTGGTTCGTTAGAATTTTCATCAAGGTACTCAACAAACTCGAATTCTGTCACATCGTTGTCGATGTCATAAGTTTCTGTTAAGTCGAGATAATTTTTAACAGACATTTTATTTTATTAGATTATACAAAATTTTATTGCGGCACTGTTACTTTAGATATTAATTTTTGTATGATCTGCTCGCCCTTTGGTGATAATAATTTTTTTGTTGTTGTTATCATAGCTTTTTGAGTTTCTTTTGTTGGAGCGATTTCTGAGATAGCTTGTTTTATTTCAGATGCAGTCGGTGGATCTCCTTTTATTTTATTAGCTATTTTTTGTCCCACCGCAGTCCCAGCGGCAGATGCAGCCCCAGTTGCAAAAGCTTTACCCGCGTCAATAGCAATTGGTGCAACTTTACGCGCTAGTCCTGGAATATTTTTAATAACTTTAGTGAATATATTTCCAAAAAATCCTCCTACTATTTTTCTTCGATAAACTTTTTTTCTTTGTTTCATTATATTTGATGTTTCATAATTTTTACTTTTGCTCGCGTAGATGTAAATAATAAGTTACAACTTCATTACTAACATGTAACTGTTTTCCTGATTGATCTGTCAACTGCATCCTTATACTTGATATTTGATCTTCAACGTTTAAAGGATAATATATAATATGTCGTGGAGTTATTTGCATGAGAGAACCTGGCGGGACTTCTGGTGAGAAACTGTAAATCGTTTGACCTTTGCTACCTTTTGATGTATAAGAGCCAGAAGCAGTAGAGCAATTTACTAATATTGTATTTACTTCTGTTATATTTGCTGGCAGTTCACTGTCATATGTAATAGGCTGATCAAGTGCAGTGTAAGTTTTTTCAGTAAATCCTAACAGTTGTGCAATACTTCTTTCTCTTGGTTCAAGATTGATTGCTATATTTTTCAAAGTTATCCTAGTTCGCAATGTGTTATAATTTGCTGCTAATTCAAAATTATCAGCCACACCGTTAGCTTTTGTTATGAGCTCTTTGATTGTCTTGTTTAGATCTTCAATATTATAAGCTCCTTGCGGAATTTTTATTTTTTTTGTTGTAGATATTGGAGATGTTGTAATCATAGTAAAATACATTTCATCGTTAACATCATTTTTCACGTTAGGTATAGCATTCCAGCAAGTACAAGAAATTAATCCAATTTCATATTGTTTTGCAGGATCTAGTTCTATAGGTGGAATATAATTTACTGAAAAATTTGCGCTATCTTCTGCAGACTCACTAGAGTTTAGTAATAATGTTGTTTGCATTCCTTTAATATTATATCATTTTACAAAATTAAGTCGCCCCGATTAAGTCGCGGTGTAAAGTTTCGTATTCGTCAGATGTTAATAATTCACTCGATCTTAGATGATCAAGTATGTCAATAATTTCATTATCAAGTTCAACACTATCATTCCCAGCTTCCTTTGACGATATTAATAACATTAATCTACCTATCATTTCAGTAGTTGAAGTAAATACTTTTACACCAGTTCCTGTTTTTTCTTTTCTATATTTTTCTACACGAGATTTATCGTATACAGTCAAAAATTTCCTTCTAAAACTCCACCCCTTACCAAAAGGTTCTGCTCTATTTTTTTCTGCTGTTTCTTTAAACATGAGAGCAATAACACCATATCTCATTCTATCATAAAATGGAAGCATATCATTAATTTCTGTAACCGTGTTTATTTCATCTTTAGCAGCAGCTCCGTCTATTAGTATTTCATCTAATCTATCGAGTAATGTTTGATATTCTAGATCATTCCACTCGCTTATATCATCAATATCTATTATATTTTCTTTGTTTAAAAAATCATCATATTCACTACCTTTTATCTTATCATTTGCTCTTTTTATAAAATAAAGTCTTTGCTCTCCAACTTCCATAAACTTTACAGTAAGATCACCGACTCTTTGTTGCTCCTCTCTGATATCTTTTATATCTCCTGATAAACTTGTTATAATATTTGTTATTCCTTGCGTTGTTAACTCTGCTAATCTTCGCTCAAGTTTCAGCGGATTGTTTATCAATCGATCTGTTTCAGCTTGTCTAGCAGCAGGATCAGCTATATTTGCTGTAAGTGCCTCAATTAATTTTCTTTTTTCTTCATCAGATCTGGTAACAAGTTTTGCAGCAGCTGCTTCTTGTTGTTCTTTAACAATTCCAACCAAACCTTTTTCCTGCAGTTGTTTAAGTTCTTCTTCTAACAGTGGTTTAGTTTCAGGTTGTTTACCTAATAATGCTTCAGTAACCGGCTTGAAAATTGTAGCTGTTGCTTCTGTAGCAGTTATTTGCCCACGTCGTGCTTCTTGTACTTTTTGCTTAAGTGATGCCTGAGATTGAGCAAGTTTTTTTAGATCTTCTATGTGTTGTCTGTATCTTGCTCGTTTGTCCATTATTATAATTATAAATTTTATAAAATTGAAACGCTTAACTGTAAGTAATTGTTAATACAACAGCGAAACATTTTAGTTGGATCATTTGTAAGTTTATCAAACAAGAAAAAGTTAAATTTATCTTTTGTAGCATTACGGTAAAGTTCAATAAACTTATCTTTTGTCACGCCACCGCATTGCTCGCTTGCAATATTTCTAACGTCAACATTATCCAATCCTGGAAATAAAATAAAACAACCCGTATTTCGCCTAATAAACCTGTCAACATTATAAAATCCTTGAGCGAGATAAACGGAATTACACTGTTTGTTACGTGACAGTGAGAAATATGATCTTATTTTGTTCATCTCCATGTTGTTTAGCGGAATATCATCAAAAACTACTATCTTATGTTCATCTGCATCAAGTTGATTAACTGGAATAAGATCTTCTGGCTGCCTAATTATAAAAAAATCTTCACCAGCTTTAAGATCATTACGAAGCTTGTTATTATACTCACTTAATAACTCATACTTATCTTGCTGTGGATTGATTGTGTAAATATAAACTCTATCGTAGTTAAAATTATCACCAAGAAGCAAGTTCATAAGCAAATTTGTTTTCCCCGATCCAGTTCGCCCAACAATAAGATAATGACAATCAGGAAGTTCATTGTTATGTTTATGCTTCACTAGTCTCTCTGTATCAAAGTTTAGTATCGACGATTTTGCCATTTTGTATAATATTAAACTAGTGTTGATAATTTTATCTAGGACAGTAAATAATGAGTTATTATACAAAATTTGGAACATTATTAGGAGATTTATCCACAGGTGACTTATCCAAATATGCAACTCTTGATCGGCTCAAAAATGAAATCAATAATTTACTAAATCTTACCAGCGTAGATCCAGATGAAGTCGTCATTTTCCAGGACAAAGAAGGACGATTAAAGACGAGTAACGTAAAACTGTCAGATGTAGTTGTACGAAATACTGCTGCGATTGCTAATAATATCGTTACTTTTAACAATCTAGGTAATATACAAGATTCTGGTAGGTCAGTTAATGATTTTGTTAAAAAAGATGGTGATGTATTTAGTGGGAATATTGTTATGAAACAAAATAAGATTACAGATCTTGGAAACCCAACTGAGGATGGGGATGCTGTCACTAAAAAATACGTCAATGATTGGGACGCTTCAATTACTAATGAAATCACAGCGCTCAAAACTGATTTTACCAGTCACGTGAACACATTTTTAAGTTTTCGCAGAAACATAAACAAAATTAGAGATGAATTTTTTGGAAATCCATCAAATGTTAGTATTACACTCGCTAATATTAACACGAATCTCAATGATATTAACACAAAACTCAATGATATTATTAGTGGAATTCCTAATATTGTTGAGAAAACGAATATGATTAAAATGCCTTACAAACAGATTAAAAATATTGTGTATACTGTTGCATCTGGGTCTGGTACATGGACGAGGGATAATGATAGAGTCATATGCACTCCAGAAGTTACCGGTGTGTATAGATTCTCAGTGTTTAGCAAAGTAAAGTTTAAAATATATACCTTAACTTCATTATATAATTCAATTGATAACATATCTGGAATATTAAATATAATATTAAACAAAAATTCTATGGAAATATTTTTACTTGAACCAACTGATGTAAAATTTATAGGTCCTTATCATTGGTGTTTGGAGTTTGTAGCTGATTTATCATAACTATGTAAACAAATATTATAATGAAAATAAGTATAATTGATTTTAATCATATTTCAAAAGATATTTCAGAACAGGATGTGGACGCACTAATACAATACTATAAATATTATCATAAAAAACTTTGGTGTGTAAAAAAATGTTACAAATACTACAACAAGATCCTTCGAGTAATATCTTATCTACCCTTGTTAATGACCAGTTCTGGTATAATTTCAAGTGGGGTATCATTAAATCCTTTTTTGTTAATCATATCCGCTATTGGTGTTTCACTTACAGCGGCGTGTAAAAAAGTAGAACCAAGACTTTTGATAAAGAAGCACGGTTGTTTAACATCAATTAAAACTTACAAGAAACTACTTGATCAGATCCGGTCTTACCTACGAGGAGTTAAATATAATATGGATGATTTATTACGTGAATTTCGTATTATTGACAATATGTTAACAGACATTCTACCAATGAGGGTTAGCAGGTATGAAAAAAAATATCAAAAAAAATATGAGTAACGTAAAATTTTATCTAAACTTAAGATATAATATTACTAAAATAATATCATTTTCATTCTAATGCTAGTTTAATTTCCACCTTGTTAACTGAAACGTTCTAATACACAGTTTAATTTTCATCCTGTTATCTTGTGGTAAAAACCCGTTTGCCGTCTTTAGAATAATTGTATTCCACACATGCGCTGTTATAACAAATTAGTCACCTCTGTGTAAAGAGCTTATTGCATTCCAACACCTGTTGTTTTGTTTGGTTACAAAATACCTGTTTACAGGTAGTAGTAGGGGGAAAAAAAGAGGTGGGGGAGGGTGAGTCAAAACCCTGTTTTATTTTGGAAAAAAAGGGGGTGGGGTGGGGGATAATTTAGGACTATAATTTATACTTGTTTGGAGGGTAAAAAAACAAAGTGAGTTGAAAACCTGGTTTTCTTCTACTACTGAACACAGCTAGCTCCTGAAACACCATAGAAATTACAGCTTTATCCTTAAACAATATTGGAACTATCACCACCATTATCATTATCATCAGATGAAGATATATAAAGACGAGAAACATAAGTAGAGAGAGAGAGAGAGACAGAGAGAGAGAGAGAGATTGAAAAGATAGATAGAGAGAAATAAATACAACTATCATTATCAATTCCACAAATACTGCCATCGAAGAGACCAAAATCAAGAATGAGGGGATTAGTAGGATTGGCCGAAGAGGCGGATATTAGGAGAATGGAGAATAAGGCCGCATCGGCGAAACTGAGGGAGAGGAAGATACAAAAATAAAAAGCAAAAAGTGCTGCAAAGAAAGATGAACATGGTTTTTTTACTAGGTGCGGTTTTAGTCCAAGTCCAGACTGCGTTCTCTCCGAGGATCAACGAATAGAAATTCTTATTGGCAGAAAATGAGCTGGTAATAATTCCCCAGAAATGATTAATAAATCTACAAATATTTGTAAACGATTATTTGCAGGCGGTATTTTGGTTATTAATGTGTACCAGTCTCTCATTATTGAAATCGCCGATGATTATTATAGCGACTGAGTATGTAATTAAATATAATGACTATAATAAAATGGTAGTACATAGTTACTCAAGGTGGACCTACCATGGTAATGGGGATAAATTCGAGATTACAAGTATACAAAACATCCTATGGAGATGGACTAGGTGATGTTGTTCAGGGTATATTTAGAAGAATATCCCCAAAAGCAATACCAGTTGCAAAGCAACTGTGCATGAATGCTATTGATGTTGTTCATGAAACAGGTATAGGCGCTGTTGGTAATCTCGCTGATAAGGCATTCTCTGCAATCAAAGATAGACTATCACGATTAATACGCAGACCGCAAGTGGTCCGACCTCAGCAGATAAAATTACCTAGCGCCGAAATAATGCCAGCAAATAGTAAAATAAATAAGTCAAGCCGCTAATCAAGAATTAGCAGAGTTGGCTGATGTACCTTTATCAGAAAAAGAGAAAAATATAATCGCTAGTCTGATAGCAGGAAGTGGTATCACTTCCCAAAATAGTTTTCGTTTTAGGCGATAATAATTATAAATAAAATGTTCAAACGTATAAGTGATCCTGCATTCGACATGGACGCACCGGTACTCAAAGATAAGTCTGTGCGTAATTATCAATATTATTCTTATGACGCACGAATTCCAGATCAGCGTGGATGGATTAAACTTCAGGTTCATGATACAAGTAGATATTTCCTATCAGATGAAGCATTTTTTTTAGGTTGAAGGTGAAATGAAAAAAGCAGATATTGCTGAATATAAAGCTGATATTAGTGTTGAATTTGTTAATAATAGTATTATGGCGCTGTTTGATAGCGTTGCGTACATGATCGACGGAAAATTATAAAATCAGTTCAAAAAGACGTTGACATTTTGCTACAACAAAAGTTTGTCTTGCAAGATACAGTGACGATTTATCAGAATCACCTGTTCCATCAATGATGTTTCTGAAAGATACTTCTAATTCTCCAGAATACAAACAACATGAAATTGGATGACCAAGAAATTTTTCCAGGAATGCCGATGTGGATGTGCAAAGTATGATTATTAATGTAGATCCATATTTCAGTTTATGATTTAAATCACGTCGAGAGATGTTAAAAAGTAATAGAAGAGTGTTTTCATGTCCAATTCCCCTGTCACATATCTTTGGATTCTGTAGAAATGTCAGAAACGTTATTTTTGGAGCCAATCATACAATTGTATTAGTACGAAAGGCTACAGACGATGATGCAATATGGAGACTTGCCGGTGATGCTGGTAGAGTAATTCTTACAAAACATTCACTGTGAATGCAGGTGATGAATCCTTCAATGTATGAAGAAAATCGGTTACTATCTTATATGAGTCAAGGTGGCAAATCAATGCTATCATGGCTGACAATGACCACAGATGCTATCCATATTATTAACGGTTTATTTACATGGCAAATAGCATCTCAGCAGGGCGTTTCTGCACCAAGACACATATTTATTGCATTACAAGATGCCGCACGAGTAAATGATCAAACGGTTTATTTACATGGCAAATGGCATCTCAGCAGGGCGTTTCTGCACCAAGACACATATTTATTGCATTACAAGATGCCGCACGAGTAAATGATCAAACGGTTTATTTACATGGCAAATGGCATCTCAGCAGGGCGTTTCTGCACCAAGACACATATTTATTGCATTACAAGATGCCGCACGAGTAAATGATCAAACGGTTTATTTACATGGCAAATGGCATCTCAGCAGGGCGTTTCTGCACCAAGACACACATTTATTGCATTACAAGATGCCGCACGAGTAAATGATCAAACGGTTTATTTACATGGCAAATGGCATCTCAGCAGGGCGTTTCTGCACCAAGACACACATTTATTGCATTACAAGATGCCGCACGAGTAAATGATCAAACGGTTTATTTACATGGCAAATAGCATCTCAGCAGGGCGTTTCTGCACCAAGACACATATTTATTGCATTACAAGATGCCGCACGAGTAAATGATCAAACGGTTTATTTACATGGCAAATGGCATCTCAGCAGGGCGTTTCTGCACCAAGACACATATTTATTGCATTACAAGATGCCGCACGAGTAAATGATCAAACGCGTGATATTATGATATTGACAATCTCGGTGTTTCTGGAGTTTCATTAAGGATAAATATGACATCAAGAACCATCCGAGGATATATTACTGAATTGCGATCAAAATCATGTAGCACGTATTATGGCGTTTATATGTCGTGATCAAAATATTCATACTGGTTTACAAATATCACAATTGATTTTACAACTTCATATCCGATTTATTACTTTTCACGTGAACATGTAGATTTGACAGATAATCAGTAGTCGATATATATTTTCGAGCTACTGTTAATAGAGATGATGAAGTTATTGCTAATTACAGAGCAATCGCTGTTATACTTAGCTATAAATCAATGCTCCTTGAATGTACTGGTGGACGAATGAAAGTCGTTGATTCTCCAGTAGAAAATATGCAACACTTAATTAGATCATTTGTGAATATTATAATGTCATATAATCACGCTAATGTTACCCTGACTCCTGGTCAGATCAAAAGACTGCATTCAGCATCAAACAATAACCGTGGAATAAAATTATCGTTAAAAAGGAACCGATGAGCGCTTCAAATAAGTTATCCTTGACCGAGCGTCAATTAAAAATTAAAAACTTCAATGAAGCAAAAAATCAAATAAAGGCGTCAAACAAAGTCTTTCTGCTGGTGCCATCAAAGATACTTTAAAAACGGTTTGTATATTTCCCCATTCACACAGCTATACCAGCATTAATAGCCACTATGGCCCCAGCTGCTGCAAAAGCAGCTCCATTAGGCGCTGCTGGAACTGCTGCTGGAATGGCATTAGAGTAATCAGCCGGACATGGAATAAAGCGAAAAACCAAAAAAGGGAAGAAGTCTCAAATTACCAGGGACCCCACATTATTGGTACGGAAAGACTTAACGGGACAGTTTACTGATATCGCCTATGTCCAATGTTGATTTTCTCGATGCTGCTAAAAATAAAAATAAAATAACTTCAGAGGTGTTTTTGCGCGATCAATTACCGAAACCACTAAACAATACTGAAACAGGTATTATTAATCTTGATAAAAACTCTGGGCCTAGCACGCATTGGTTAACGTATGCAATTGATCCAATTGGAATTATTTATTTTGATTCATGTAGATTAGCGCCACCAAAGGAATTTTTAGATTATGCTAACAACATGCAAAGTATTCCAGTCTGGTATTTAACGTTACCTACACAAACATTAACTGATCCGTCAATATGTGGTCGTGAATGACGTAATGTACTTGATGCTAAATCAAAACCAAAAAGACCACCTCATAAAGTCGTGCATGAATATACCACGCTGTCACTTTTAAATAGACATCAGTAAATATAATGGTAGATATTTACGAAAGATCTGCTCGTTGTAAAGCTCAGCAGCAAGGTGATTTATCTTAATATGAAATCCTCGATCAACTCAGAAATGAGATTGATGATTTATTAAATACTACAAGTGTGGATCAAAATGAAGTCGTTGTTTTTTTTAGGATAAACAAGGACGATTAAAGACGAGTAATATACAACTGCCAGATGTACTCATACGAATTCCTACTGCAGTTGTTGATAATATTGTTACTTTTACTGATCAGGGTAAAATACAAGATTCCAGAAAGTCAGTTAACGATTATGTTAAAAAAGCTGGCGATTCATACACGGGGTAAATTAATATAAATAGAAATGGAATCGTAGGTCTTGGAAATGCAATCGCAGATAATGATGCTGCAACGAGGAAATACGTTAACGATGAAAAATCTAAGTACGTTTTAGCCATCGGTGGTATAATGCGTGAATTTCTCAACATGAATAATAATGGCATTAATAATCCCAGACCACAAATGAAGCAACGAAAAAATACGTCGATGATAAGGAAGTTACAATAACAACTTCTTTAACAACGATCAACAAGGAAATGTCCAAACTCAAAACTGGTTTTACCAATCACGTGAACACATTTTTAAACTTTGACAGAAACACGAATAGAACAACAAGCGAATTTTTTGGAACTCCACCAACTGTTGACATAAAACTCGCCGATATTGACACAAAACTTAACTATATTATCAGTGAATATCCAGATATTGTTCAAAACACGAGTCTGATTTGATTAAAATTCCTCACAATCAGATAAAAAAATATCGTGTATACACTTACATCTGAATCTGGTGTATGGACAACAGAAAGTAAAACTATCAAACATACCTCGGAAGGTGCTGGTGTGTATAGGCTGTCCGTACTTAGCGGTGCAGAATTTAGAATATTTACCACATTTCCATCAATTAGCAATTTTTTGCTGATAAAAAGTATGGCCTTAGTTAATTACTGGTGGTGTCTGGAATTTGTAACCAAACTCATTAATTAATTGCTTAACGTCATAGTATAATGGATCAAATGACTCCGTCATCTATTGACGTTCAACGTTACCGATGTAATCAAGCATGTGAATGTCTGACTGAACTAAAAAAATACCATCGATAATTATACAGTAAAAGTAAAACAAAATATCATAGACGTATGTCTGTCATTGATATAATTGTATACTCAGTTTCCGCTATTGTTGCTGGAGTTGGATTAATATTATCAACGTTAACAACGACAGCTCCAGCAGTTATAACAATTATTGTATCAACTTCAACGATAATCACAGGTATCCTCAGCATCATTGCTAAAAAGATAGCTACATGTGCAAATGATAAATTGCGCGAGTGTATGATAACATTACACATAGCAACAGCAACCTATTCAAGACTATCTGGGTATATTTCCACGAATCGTAGTGACGGCAAAATATCTGCGATGAGTTTGCAATGATAATGATAATACTACGATAAAGCATTCAAAATCGTTAGAAATTCTGGTGACAATAACCAAAGTAAAAAATTGAGAATTAAACAATAACAATAATAAAAATGTCAGCGTCTGAGCAGCGTTCGTAGATTGAATCGAGAGGGTTATTACAACAGATCGTCACTAAAACAACTCCTTCAAAAACTACGATGATAGCAATAAGTTCGACCAATCCTAAATTTAGCGTCAACTTTCCAATCGCAACTTCAGTAAAAAAGATAGCATTAGCACAATTGCTATTTATTAAATTTGGCCTAATATTAGTTTAAAACCATTTGGTGGACTACAGCCAAATAATTCATTAGTTTTTACAAATATGAATAAATCTGATGGAACTACAGATTGGCAAGTAGCTAGTTTTCCAACTGGCAGTTATCAAAAAGAGCAAATCAATGAAGAATTCCAACGCAGAATTATTTCTGTTACAGAGAAAGAATAAAAAATAGCAATTACTGTTTACGAACCAACAATATCATCGGTAATTGAAATAAATTCTCTTAATTATGATGTAGATATTTCTCTAAGTTCGATTAGACCAGTACTAAGTTATCCTAAAGTTGCACCAGCTTATCGGGGTCCGCCAGAGCAAATATCGAGGAGTTTCAAACAGATAAAAGAAAGTTTAAGGATATCCTAATTACAAAAATATACCCATAGACCGTAAATAAATTTAAAATTTTTCATTGACAACACCGAAAGTATTCTCAAACTAAACGAAATTTACATAAAAATAGAATGGCTTTATATATATATATATATATATATATATATATATATATATATATATATATATATATATATATATATATATATATATATATATATATATGTATGTATGTATGTATGTATGTATGTATGTATGTATGTATGTATGTATGTATGTATGTATGTATGTATGTATGTATGTATGTATGTATGTATGTATGTATGTATGTATGTATGTATGTATGTATGTATGTATGTATGTATGTATGTATGTATGTATGTATGTATGTATGTCCAGTATTCGAGCGTCACCCGGGTAACTCATTGTATCTGAGCCAAAGAATCAAGTCTATCTACGTGTACATATATTTTTGGTAAAAAAAACTAAAGCTCATCTGGATAAAATCTTTTGTAGATTTATAGCAGCAGGGAGGGTGAAAGACAAAAATTGAGTGCCGGCTCCCAAGTAAACGAAATCATGAAAAATACGGCAACAATAGTGTAACAAAACTGAGCTAACCTAAACGATTTATATAACCTGTTTTTAACCGTATGGAAATACACTCGGTTAAAGACTTCGGTTTAGCGTTATTGGCCTAATTTTTCAGCCATTTGTTGGAACCTTTCCTAGGTAAAGGGCTTGAGAAAAAAAAGGGTTAGGGTTCACCCTCCCTGCTGCTAGGATCATTAGATCATTCTAGAAGGTTCTTTTCCATTAGGTAATGGTTGTTGCTAGAAAATACTAATTGTTATCTGATGTCAATTACAAAATTATATTATCTTGTGACTTTGAGGATTGTACCAGTCGTGCTTTAACATCTAGCACTTTAAGTTGTATTATGTTGTGTCCAGTTAGGGTTGAATTTTATTTTATTCAAATTATTGAATTCAAGTTTCTTTTTTCTGGAAATACAAAGTGCTCTGATAAAATTTAAGGATGGAGACATTTATTTGAATTTTTACTGAATTCAAACCTGGAATAATCTTTCTGTGATTCAACAAGAGACCGCGGACATATCAGTACCTCGTAGGCTATAATAGATACATGATCACCTTCAATTTTGGATCTCAACGGGACGTGAACTGAATTTGTTCAGGACTATCATTACTAGAACTTGTACCTTTAATTATTGGATTCTTTTTTCGAATTTAATCGTAATACCGTAAGTTCTTTTTTCTTCTTATTTTTCACTTTGTATGCTAGGAAAATAAACTATTTGTTGAATTTTACAAAGCTTGGTATCTTCAATTTTTTTCTGTTACTTATTTTAAGAGCATAGATTTGAAACACAATAAATCAATCAAGATGACTTAAAATAGTTTAGTCCTTAAGTTGTAGAGTTTTCTCATGTTATATATATATATATATATATATATATATATATATATATATATATATATATATATATATATATATATATATATATATATATATATTATAGTAGCATACAGGCAGATTATTTAATTGCACAGATAAGTTTGAGCAGTGTTATTCAGCCTGCCCATGCTGATATACTATTACTCCGTTTGATATATTACAACTCCCATGGATATATCCTTACTCCCTTTGATGTATAATTACTTCCTCTTATATGCTGTTATTCTCTCTCATATGCGATTATTTCTTTCGTTTATCTTGATAAGGTACATAGGTATTTGCACACCAGTTTGTTACAAATTTCAACAAGACGCTCGAAGTCGTTTACGGGAAACGTGACAGACTCAAGACTGACTCGGGCAGAGAAAATTTAAAATCGCCAGCATTACCGAGTCGGAACTGTAGAAGATGAATGATTCAAGAAAATGCTGGCATAGAACATATTAAATTGTACTAAAAGCCACAAAATATTGCAAAGACAACTCATGATTTATACCTTAATTAATTGAGTGATAAAATAAAACAACGACATATCTTACATTTAACGAACTCTACAAGAAGTTACATACTGTGGCTGAAGAAGCAAAACCGCAAAAAGCCGATTATGTTGAATAAGAAATATTTAATAATATTATTTTGTTATTATATACAGACAGTCCAACCAGTGTATGATTTAGGACAAATAAGATCCGAGACTATTTAAGTTATGATGCCCTTATTTGGGTCCAGAAGGAAGTAGGCCCGGTAGGCCTACACAGGTAGTCAGTGATATATACTCAGGGAATTTAAGATTAGTTAATATAGCCACATAATGTCGAAAAATTCTTCTCAATTCTTCTTTTTTTTTGATAAGAAGATGGGCCATATGGCAAACTGAGGCCCTGTGCTTAAGAACACCTAAATAAATGCTAAATCCGATACTGAGTCCAACACCCCACTGAGTTAGACAAAATCCGAAACAAACTACTGTATTATATAAACACTTTACAATACATGACAGTGTTAGATATGCGTAGTCCAAAACACTGCTGTCTTACGACTCTATGGTCACAAACGTAAGTAACAAGAAAGAAGCAAAACCAACAAGATAATCAATTTTTTTTCCAAACAATTTAATTGTCAAAGTTATAAATGACAAATGTAAGAGGAAGATAAAGCATTATCAAGCTAATCCAAACTTGTCCCTATAAAGGTCTATGAAAGTCCTAAACGAAAAGAAACTTCCTTATCAACTTAAATACCGGAAATATGCTGAACCTCCAAGAACCGTGACGTTGTCAAGATGGCTTTGTCAAGAATTCTTTCAAATAATTAAGAACAGTTCCAGAATAATACCAGAGTCCAAATAATGAATACTTTCTATTATTACTAAACAGTCAAAAAAAAACGTTTTTCATGTTGAAAAAATATCTAATTACAACAGACTTACAACAGGGATACTAAAAGTGCGAATTACTCCAGAATCCAAATGAAACTAAATACTTAATTTTCTCTTTATATACACCGTATATTGTACCGTGGTTCACAATAGACCCAATGTGACAACATACACTATTGTATTACGACTAAAGTTTTCAACAGAGCCAAATTACGCATACAATTGTAACAATACAATCTTCTATACAGTTTACGACCATTAATAAAGATCATGAAATTAAATAACATCATATACCAGAAGTTACAGAAAATATAGATATACAGAACATCTTTTGCATTACATACTCAAAGAACAACAATTTAAGCAAAATCTATCAGTTTTTCTAAAAACGAACACAAAGTCAAGAGACACCGACATTATTGTGATTTAAATCACAATAATAATAATAATAATAATAATAATAATAATAATAATAATAATAATAATAATAATAATAATAATAATAATAATAATATGTCTTATAAAATGTTCAAAGGGACATAATAAATTCAAATAGTTTTAAATGTACTGATGTCCCACAATGATGCATCCAGAACGTCTTGGAATAATTTTACAATAATTCTATGTTAATCCAAAATCAATGCTCACTTAGTTATTCCAATGAATAATTTTATTAAATAATTCCGTTCGAAGTATATCTGAACACAATTGTAAACTGATAACAAATGGATTTAAGAGACTGGTCTATGATAGGACTGAATTTATCAAGTCAGTATGTATATACTCTTTTTCTTGACCTCGATATGAGTCATTACAATGGAAAATTCCAAATAGATTGTAAATAAGTCTTTTTCTAAAATATTCTGAATTAAAAAGTTAATGTCCATATGTTATTTACAATTTGCAATCATAGAATAAAGTTAGTCATTTAAACATACTTGTTCCAAAAGACGTTTATCTTAAAGTACAATCTACAATCATGGTAAAATAATTAAGACACTATAGATATCTTAACAGTAAAGGAAATCTGACAACATGGATTAACCCCAGCGTTTGTAGTTGTGTCTACAGTTTAGAGGAGTCATTAAGCATTACTTGGATGAAAGGCTCACTGAAATTACTAACGTATCTGTTAAAACTTTGTATGATTCCTTTTCCTTCCTGGTTTTGGAACTCCAGCTGTGGTTGTTAGGAATAGCGATAAGTATTATATCACTGAAAGTGTGGCCAGGGGAGGAGAAGTGTTCTGCGACCGGGTATCTGTACAGCTGATTCCGGAGGCAATTCAAAGGGCCAAACAAACAAACCGTGATGACCTACTCAGATATGGACAGAAAGAAAAGGTTGATAGGATACCATTTATTCTGACCAATCACGCAGACAATCACAAAGTAGGTAAAATCATCGCAAACCACTGGCCAACCGTGCAATTGTCAGACATACTAAACCTAATACTTCCGAACAAACCTGTAGTAGCTTACCGGAGACCAAAAAACCTAAGGACATCCTAGTCAGGGCAAAGCTAACGCCAATCGCTAGTCAAAACCAGTCTAGTCAATCTGAAAAGGAATCATACTGGATACGCCGCTTTAAAACATTGAAACCAAGCGGTCTAAACCAAGAAGACTAGAAAATGAAAACTATGCACTAGTAGAATTTAAGATTTTCTAAATTTTCTTATTATCCTTCAATTTTTACTATAAGAATAACCGGTATAGAATCAAATATCCGGGATATAATCTGCGTTACATAAATGTACAAAAGGTAAAAAAAGATGTGGCTTTGGCTTGTAGACTTTTAGGGAATTATACAACGTTCTCTGTTTCCGCAACTAGTCTATACAAGCTGGTTGTATTTATAGTTTTAACACATGTGGGGACAGCCATGTAGAGGTTTACAAACACGTTTTTGTGTTTATTTGTTTGTCGTATATATATGTTTTGTATTTGCCTTTGAAAAAGACTCATTAAGAGTCGAAAGAACTTAGGCTAGTTAGTCACTAGTTTCGTACTGTTCGTCGTCAGTTTATTGCATCTATTTAAATCAATCCCTGACACACGTGATCCCATTATGGATCCAGTACGCTTGAAAGGGTTGTTATTCGCCATATGATTTGTATTCTTTATATATATATATATATATATATATATATATATATATATATATATATATGTATATATATATATATATATATATATATGTATATAAATAAATATATATATATATAAATAATTATATATATATATATATATATATATATATATATATATATATATATATATATATATATATACAGATGGAAAGTTATGGAAGGGTTGTGCAAGTCATACAGATGGAAAGTTATGGAAGGGTTTATGCTAGCCATAAAGATGGAAAGATATGGAAGGGTTTATGCTAGTCATACGGATGGAAAGTAAGTTCTAGGCAGGGTTTATGCTAGTCATATAGATGAAAAGTTATGGAAGGGTTTATGCTAGTCATACAGATGGAAAGTTACGGAAGGGTTTATGCTAGTCATACAAATGGAAAGATAAGGAAGGGTTTATGCTAGTCATACAGATGGAAAGTTACAGAAGGGTTTATGCTAGTCATACTGATGGAAAGTTATGGAAGGGTTTATGCTAGTCATACAGATGGAAAGTTATGGAAGTGTTTATGCTAGTCATACAGATGGAAAGTTACGGAAGGGTTTATGCTAGTCATACAGATGGAAAGTTACGGAAGGGTTTATGCTAGTCATACAGATGGAAAGTTATGGAAGTGTTTATGCTAGTCATACAGATGGAAAGTTACGGAAGGGTTCATGCTAGTCATACAAATGGAAAGTTACAGAAGGGTTTATGCTAGTCATACTGATGGAAAGTTATGGAAGTGTTTATGCTAGTCATACAGATGGAAAGTTACGGAAGGGTTTATGCTAGTCATACAGATGGAAAGCTATCGCAGGGTTTATGCTAGTCATACAGATGGAAAGTTACAGAAGGGTTTATGCTAGTCATACTGATGGAAAGTTATGGAAGTGTTTATGCTAGTCATACAGATGGAAAGTTACAGAAGGGTTTATGCTAGTCATATAGATGGAAAGTTATGGAAGTGTTTATGCTAGTCATACAGATGGAAAGTTACGGAAGGGTTTATGCTAGTCATACAGATGGAAAGTTATGGAAGGGTTTATGCTAGTCATACAGATGGAAAGTTATGGAAGGGTTTATGCTAGTCATACAGATGGAAAGTTACGGAAGGGTTTATGCTAGTCACACAGATGGAAAGTTATGGAAGGGTTTATGCTAGTCATACAGATGGAAAGTTCTAGGCAGGGTTTATGCTAGTCATACAGATGGAAAGTTGTGAAAGGGTTTATGCTAGTCATACAGATGGAAAGTTACAGAAGGGTTTATGCTAGTCATACTGATGGAAAGTTATGGAAGGGTTTATGCTAGTCATACAGATGGAAAGTTCTAGGCAGGGTTTATGCTAAACATACAGATGAAAAGTTATGGAAGGGTTAATGCTAGTCATACAAATTGTAAAGTTAAGGAAGGGTTTATGCTAGTCATACAGATGGAAAGTTCTAGGCAGGGTTTATGCTAGTCATGCAGATGGAAAGTTATGGAAGGGTTTATGCTAGTCATACAGATGGAAAGCTATTTAAGTGTTTATGCTAGTCATACAGATGGAATGTTACGGAAGGGTTTATGGTAGTCATACATATGGAAAGTTACGGAAGGGTTTATGCTAGTCATACAGATGGAATGTTACGGAAGGTTTATGCTAGTCATACAAATGGAAAGTTATGGAAGTGTTTATGCTAGTCATACAGATGGAAAGTTATGGAAGGGTTTATGCTAGTCATACAGATGGAAAGTTATGGAAGGGTTTATGCTAGTCATACAGATGGAAAGTTACGGAATGGTTTATGCTAGTCATACAGATGGAATGTTACGGAAGGTTTATGCTAGTCATACAAATGGAAAGTTATGGAAGTGTTTATGCTAGTCATACAGATGGAAAGTTATGGAAGGGTTTATGCTAGTCATACAGATGGAAAGTTATGGAAGGGTTTATGCTAGTCATACAGATGGAATGTTACGGAAGGTTTATGCTAGTCATACAGATGGAAAGTTATGAAAGAGTTTATGCTAGTCATACAGATGGAAAGTTATGGAAGGGTTTATGCTAGTCATACAGATGGAAAGTTACCAATGGGTAAATGCTAGTCATACAGATGGAAAGTTATGGAAGTGTTTATGCTAGTCATACAGATGGAAAGTTATGAAAGAGTTTATGCTAGTCATACAGATGGAAAGCTATCGAAGGGTTTATGCTAGTCACACAGATGGAAAGATACGGAAGGGTTTATGCTAGTCATACAGATGGAATGTTACGGAAGGGTTTATGCTAGTCATACAAATGGAAAGTTATGGAAGTGTTTATGCTAGTCATACAAATGGAATATTACGGAAGGGTTTATGCTAGTCATACAGATGGAAAGCTATCGAAGGGTTTATGCTAGTCATACAAATGGAAAGTCATGGAAGTGTTTATGCTAGACATACAGATGGAAAGTTATGGAAGTGTTTATGCTAGTCATACAGATGGGAAGCTATCGAAGGGTTTATGCTAGTCATACAAATGGAAAGTTAGAGAAGGGTTTATGCTAGTCATACAGATGGAAAGTTATGGAAGGGTTTATGCTAGTCATACAGATGGAATGTTACGGAAGGTTTATGCTAGTCATACAGATGGAATGTTACGGAAGGTTTATGCTAGTCATACAGATGGAATGTTACGGAAGGTTTATGCTAGTCATACAGATGGAATGTTACGGAAGGTTTATGCTAGTCATACAAATGGAAAGTTACAGAAGGGTTTGTGTTAGTCATACAGATGGAATGTTACGGAAGGGTTTATGCTAGTCATACAGATGGAATGTTACGGAAGGTTTATGCTAGTCATACAGATGGAATGTTACGGAAGGTTTATGCTAGTCATACAAATGGAAAGTTATGGAAGTGTTTATGCTAGTCATACAGATGGAAAGCTATCGAATTGTTTATGCTAGTCATACAAATGGAAAGTTACAGAAGGGTTTATGCTAGTCATACAGATGGAAAGTTATGGAAGGGTTTATGCTAGTCATACAGATGGAAAGTTATGGAAGGGTTAATGATAGTCATACAGATGGAATGTTACGGAAGGTTTATGCTAGTCATACAAATGGAAAGTTATGGAAGTGTTTATGCTAGTTATACAGATGGAAAGTTATGGAAGGGTTAATGCTAGTCATACAGATGGAAAGTTATGGAAGGGTTTATGCTAGTCATACAAATGGAAAGTTACAGAAGGGTTTATGCTAGTCATACAGATGGAAAGTTATGGAAGGGTTTATGCTAGTCATACAGATGGAAAGTTACGAAAGGGTTTATGGTAGTCACACAGATGGAAAGTTATGGAAGGGTTTATGCTAGTCATACAGATGGAAAGTTACGGAAGGGTTTATGCTAGTCATACAGATGGAATGTTACGGAAGTGTTTATGCTAGTCATACAGATGGAAAGTTATGGAAGGGTTAATGCTAATCATACAGATGGAATGTTACGGAAGGTTTATGCTAGTCATACAAATGGAAAGTTATGGAAGTGTTTATGCTAGTCATACAGATGGAAAGTTATGGAAGGGTTTATGCTAGTCATACAGATGGAAAGTTATGGAAGGGTTAATGCTAGTCATACAGATGGAATGTTACGGAAGGTTTATGCTAGTCATACAAATGGAAAGTTATGGAAGTGTTTATGCTAGTCATACATATGGAAAGTTATGGAAGGGTTAATGCTAGTCATACAGATGGAAAGTTATGGAAGGGTTTATGCTAGTCATACAAATGGAAAGTTACAGAAGGGTTTATGCTAGTCATACAGATGGAAAGTTATGGAAGGGTTAATGCTAGTCATACAGATGGAATGTTACGGAAGGTTTATGCTAGTCATACAGATGGAAAGTTATGGAAGTGTTTATGCTAGTCATACAGATGGAAAGTTATGGAAGGGTTAATGCTAGTCATACAGATGGAAAGTTATGGAAGGGTTTATGCTAGTCATACAAATGGAAAGTTACAGAAGGGTTTATGCTAGTCATACAGATGGAAAGTTATGGAAGGGTTAATGCTAGTCATACAGATGGAATGTTACGGAAGGTTTATGCTAGTCATACAAATGGAAAGTTATGGAAGTGTTTATGCTAGTCATACAGATGGAAAGTTATGGAAGGGTTTATGCTAGTCATACAGATGGAAAGTTATGGAAGGGTTAATGCTAGTCATACAGATGGAATGTTACGGAAGGTTTATGCTAGTCATACAAATGGAAAGTTATGGAAGTGTTTATGCTAGTCATACAGATGGAAAGTTATGGAAGGGTTAATGCTAGTCATACAGATGGAAAGTTATGGAAGGGTTTATGCTAGTCATACAAATGGAAAGTTACAGAAGGGTTTATGCTAGTCATACAGATGGAAAGTATTAGGCAGGGTTTATGCTAGTCATACAGATGGAAAGTTACGAAAGGGTTAATGCTAGTCATACAGATGGAAAGTTATGGAAGGGTTTATGCTAGTCATACAAATGGAATGTTACGGAAGGTTTATGCTAGTCATACAGATGGAAAGTTATGGAAGGGTTTATTCTAGTCACACAGATGAAAGTTATGGAAGTGTTTATGCTAGTCAGACAGATGAAAGTTATGGAAGTTTTTATGCTTGTCATACAGATGGAAAGTTATGGAAGGGTTTATGCTAGTCATACAGATGGAATGTTACGGAAGTGTTTATGCTAGTCATACAGATGGAAAGTTATGGAAGGGTTAATGCTAATCATACAGATGGAATGTTACGGAAGGTTTATGCTAGTCATACAAATGGAAAGTTATGGAAGTGTTTATGCTAGTCATACAGATGGAAAGTTATGGAAGGGTTTATGCTAGTCATACAGATGGAAAGTTATGGAAGGGTTAATGCTAGTCATACAGATGGAATGTTACGGAAGGTTTATGCTAGTCATACAAATGGAAAGTTATGGAAGTGTTTATGCTAGTCATACATATGGAAAGTTATGGAAGGGTTAATGCTAGTCATACAGATGGAAAGTTATGGAAGGGTTTATGCTAGTCATACAAATGGAAAGTTACAGAAGGGTTTATGCTAGTCATACAGATGGAAAGTTATGGAAGGGTTAATGCTAGTCATACAGATGGAATGTTACGGAAGGTTTATGCTAGTCATACAAATGGAAAGTTATGGAAGTGTTTATGCTAGTCATACAGATGGAAAGTTATGGAAGGGTTTATGCTAGTCATACAGATGGAAAGTTATGGAAGGGTTAATGCTAGTCATACAGATGGAATGTTACGGAAGGTTTATGCTAGTCATACAAATGGAAAGTTATGGAAGTGTTTATGCTAGTCATACAGATGGAAAGTTATGGAAGGGTTAATGCTAGTCATACAGATGGAAAGTTATGGAAGGGTTTATGCTAGTCATACAAATGGAAAGTTACAGAAGGGTTTATGCTAGTCATACAGATGGAAAGTATTAGGCAGGGTTTATGCTAGTCATACAGATGGAAAGTTACGAAAGGGTTAATGCTAGTCATACAGATGGAAAGTTATGGAAGGGTTTATGCTAGTCATACAAATGGAATGTTACGGAAGGTTTATGCTAGTCATACAGATGGAAAGTTATGGAAGGGTTTATTCTAGTCACACAGATGAAAGTTATGGAAGTGTTTATGCTAGTCAGACAGATGAAAGTTATGGAAGTTTTTATGCTTGTCATACAGATGGAAAGTTATGGAAGGGTTTATGCTAGTCATACAGATTAAAAGTTATGTAAGTGTTATGCTAGTCATACAGATGGAAAGTGCTAGACAGAAATCACTAATAAATAAGACTCCTAAATGTTTTATATTTGAATAAAAAATGTCGTATAAAATGTTTCAATTCTAAATGAATAGAAACAAAAACTTTTAACAATACAAAACACCTCTTAAAAGAAATCTTTAAAAAAATTGTCAGAAAAGTATACTTCGAGAAAGAAAAGTAATTTATTATCTAAGCTCAATGAAGTAAGGAAACTATGGCAAAGAAGTTTAAATATACACTTTTGTTTGAATGTGGACATATTGTTTGCTGATAATGAAATCAAAAAATTTACAACTGTATTGCAAAACATTTTTGCTGTATATTATATCATGTCATAGGTCGTTAAACATTACCTGCTAATAAAGCCAGTTAACATGTCAAAATTTTAAACATTACCAGCTAATAAAGCCAGTTAACATGTCAAAATTTTAAACATTACCTGCTAATAAAGTTAGTTAACATGTCAAGATTTTAAACATTACCGGCTATTAAAGTCAGTCAACATGTCAAAATTTTAAACATTACCGGCTATTAAAGCCAGTTAACATGTCAAAATTTTAAACATTACCGGCTATTAAAGCCATATAACATGTCAAAATTTAAAACATTACCTGCTATCAAAGCCAGTTAACATGTCAAAATTTTGACTCCGTTTATTTGGTTATCTTGAAAAGATGCATTTAAACATATATTATAAGACATGTGGTTTAGATTTAAAACAAGTGAACTTTTAATAAAGTTATTTCTATAGTTTCACGGAAGAGACTTTTATAATCAGAGAGGTAATTTTAGGGTACCATGTAACATATACATTAAAAAATTTAAAGGGAGATGATACCATGTGATGTGATGTGATTATGATTTTTAACGTAGCTTTAACAATTTTTCAGTTATATCGCTACGATGTCTGCAGAGTGGCAGTTTATAGTGATGTCTAGCACTGGGACATCATGCAGCAGACATGTAGCATGATGTCCCACCCAGTCTCTTTATCCTGAAACCAGGCCGACCAGTCCTAACACTAACCTCTTAATGCTGAGCATTAAGCGAGGCAGCTGTTAGTACCATTTTTGTAAGTTTTTGGTATGACTCGACCGGGGATAGAACCCACGACCTCCCGCATCCAAGGCGGACGCTCTAACCACTCGGCCACCGGAGCGGTTTTAGGAGATGATATGAGAACTTATTTCTATCCCACCAACTTGAAGTCTTATTGATTGAGATTTTTTTAATGAACGTTAAATAATTTGTATCCGTAATTTTTGGTTGTGATGAAAGCATTTAGTTCCATTATCCTCAGCGTGATATAGCAAAAAGGTTTTATTTAAAGTGCCACTAAAAATATCAGAAAATACCTAAAATAAAAAGAAAACAACAAAATATTATCAGAGTATATTTTATAATTCTTTGTTAACTTTTTAAAATTTTCTTAATTTTCTAATATTTTATCTTGTTTGTTAATGTTGTTTAAGTATTATACTAACTATAATATGTGCGTAATACATTGATGTGTGTAAGATACTTTACACCAGATCGGTTTTATCCTGTTTGAGTGTGTGTGTATTACATTGATTTAAAAAATGTTTGACACCCTGTCTATTTTGTTCTAATTGTGCGTGCGTGCGTGTGTGTAATACATTGATGTATAAGGTACGTTACACCCGTTCGGTTTAATCCTATTTATGTGTATGTAATACATTGATGTGTAAGATACTTTACACCATGTCGGTTTCATCCTATTTGTTTGCGTAATACGTTGATGTGTAAGGTACTTTACATCATGTCAGTTTTATCCTGCTTGAGTGTGTGTGTGTGTGTGTGTGTGTGTGTAATATACTGATGTATAAGATACTTTACACCATGTCGGTTTTATCCAGTTTTCGTATGTGTAAAACATTGATGTGTAAGGTACTTTACAACCTCTCAGTTTTGTCCTGCTTGTGTGTGTGTGTGTGTGTGTGTGTGTGTGTAATATACTGATGTATAAGATACTTTACACCATGTCGGTTTTATCCTGTTTTCGTGTGTGTAACACATTGATGTGTAAGGTACTTTACACCTTGTCAGTTTAATCCTCTGTGTGTGTGTGCGCGCCTGTGTGTGTGCGTGTGCGTATACGTGTGTCTGTAATACATTGATGTATAAGATACTTTACACCCTGTCGGTTTTATCCTGTTTGTGTGTATGTAATGCATTGATGTGTGAGATACTTTACACCCTGTCGATTTAATCCTCTGTGTGTGTGTGTGTTTGTGTGTGTGTGTGTGTGTGTGTGTGTGTGTGTGTGTGTTATACACTGTGCATTGAAATTAAACGGTTTAAGCCAAGAAGACAGTAAAAAAGCATCCATGCATAAATGAAATTACTTTTTGCAGCCAACACAAAATTTTGCCTAATAGCCTATACTTACTGCTATGACAATGAAATATCCGAGATATAATTTGTGCTTACATAAATTTATACTAACCAACAGCTGTCGTTATGGTTCGTCGATTTCTAGGTCACTATAAATATTTTAAAGAATTCGTAACAACTTGAAATAAACTAGTTGAAACATAATACATTTAAAGGTTTAATTCCTGTATGAACATCTATGTACAGTTTTGCAAACACAACGGTTTTGTGTTTTATTTGTTGTCTTGTCTATTTTTGTGTATTTGCCTTTGAAAAAGACTCATTAAAAGTCGAATGCGCTCAGGCTACTTGATACTAGATTTTGCACTGTTTGTTGTCCTTTTATTGCATTTATCTTAATCAATCCCTGATACACGTGATCCCTTTTCGGATTCCGTGCACTTGGAAGAACTGTTTTTCGCCATATGATAGGTATACTTTATATATATATATATATATATATATATATATATATATATATATATATATATATATATATATATATATATATATATATATATTCTTCATATTCTTCACAGATAACATATACCTCTATTGCATACACATGCCTATGGAAAGGATGTTTGACCAATGCAAGCACTACGAGCACCATAACCTGCACTGGATTATTTTGCACGGTGAGTAATTCCATTTTTCTCAATGATTTAGGTGCAAATAGTCCATCAAGTAAAGCGTAATTCTTCTAAAAGTTAATTACCGCTTGTGTAAAAGTGACTAAGAAGCAATACCCCATACAATAACAATAGAGAAAGACAAAGCAATGAGTTAGTCTTCATTCACATTGGGATCAAATAAGTTAGTTTACATTGATATATATGGTATGTTTGCAAATACCACTCTATATGTTACCGGATATAAAAAGATACACTAAAATCAGATGATATAAGTTTTATTTTTCTTAATATAAAACAGATCCAGATTTCACAATTTCTTAAAATGTTAATTGAAAGCATTTTCAGTAATTGTTTTTGTAATAATTGGAAAACAGACAGTACCATCTGTGTGAGGGGACAGTATGATCCCCCCCCCCCCAGGTTATCTAGATAATCGACGACGGACGGTGTAATAGTCCGGATTGAGTAAACAATAAAAAATATAAAATTAGTGGATGGAATAATAGAGATATGAGCAAAGATATAGAATAGAACAACACGAGCCTCCGTATGTAAAATATAACAAGGTAATCAGTTACATAAATAAAATGAAATTGAACATGACATTTGAATGGTACCCTTTGCCTTAGAAATATTATTACAAAACGTATGCGAAATGCAAATAACCGTTCTATTATACCGATAGAATAAATATGATAGAATCGAGTGAATGATCGAACTCAAATTGCAGGCATGTCAGCATAACCGGATTGCTTCCGGTCTATTTAATTCGCTGTTGGTGACAGGTCAGAGTTGCCATATTTCATTTTTTTTTCTATCTATCTAACCTGTTATGGTCATCCCCTTAACTTGGTTGAAGATTCCCTCCTTCATCCCACTGTGGTCGGTGAATGACTAGCTGAGCGATGTTAGTTGATACACACCGATTTTCCTTGCAAAACGATTTCACAACTTAATTACACAAATTAATTATTGAACTTTACTTCTTGCATTTACTACGTTATTTAATAATATCGGTTCATTCAAACATACTTAGAAAAGTCAATATTTAGCAAAAGTGCTAAATATAATATAAGACAGATAAATTGATTTCTACAATTCGTATCAGACTATTACGTGAAATTCCTATAAAACATGATTTATGTTACATACAAACTGTGTATTATGTACCATTGAAGACAATGAATGCATAATTAATTTCTGAACTTGAGGCAAACGGAAATATTAAATTTAAAACGAATACATTCAACAAATAATTACAAAACGTACAGAAATGAGCATATTGTATGTGACAGAAAACATTTTTGTGCCTTTTCGAGACTAGCTCTTGGTTTTCAGCTTAATCTCTCATTCTGGTCCTCTCAAATTTTGTCAGAGCACCTTAGACTTCCCTATTCGGCAAAAAAGTTTTGACTACCGAATTTCATATAGGAAATTATCCTAGATATTGTATTTCATTTGGGAAACATTTCTATCAATTTTACTTAGCCAATCGGAATTTACCTTCTCCAACAAGCAAAATGTTAGCGCTCCAATCGAAGTCAGAATAATTCCTTAAAATCCGCCTTTATTTATAACTATTTCTGGACTATTTCATTTTATGACACGTATTTCGAAATGGCACATATTGTCTCTGCATTGTTTCTGCTTTGTTGTATTCCTCTACTGGACTCTACGTAAACATCCTAGTAGGTCTTAATTATAATCTAATCATGTCCCCAAACAGATCATATCCTATCTTTTGCAAGCATTAATTTATTGAAAACCTAGAACAAAAGTCAGAGTTAATTGTTACGTGTTACCACGACAACATGTGCTCTTGGAGCATCTGGAAAATTTACAGTCTGGAAACCAAGTCAATAAAGGTAAACGTGTCTTCATAGTGTTAGTTTGTTTGTCCACTGTAAATTTATCTCTTAAATTCGGAAGATAAATAATGTGTGAAATGTTTTGTACTGTACATGTATATATTATAGAATATATTTTAATTATCCTTTTGGTTATTAGCCGTTAAGTTACATTAAAAAATTTGTTACCAAGCAATTAACGTTTCAGATGGTACAACGCTTCGAGCAATCGTCCTACAACATTACAGCGGGTTGTAACAGCAGTTGTACCGAGGAAGACCAAACAACTGGAAATGTTACAGTACGCACTCGTTGCTGTCAAAGATACCAGTGCAATAAGGATGATGAGGGGATTGTAGCTCTTGTTGGAAATGGCGGGTCTGCAACCAGTCCGACACTCGTCTGGATCCTGTCCATCATACTGTTCATAGCTGCATTTAAAATATTAATGTGAACAATTCTTGTCGCTAAAAGTCGAACGTATTAATGAAAACACCAGTAAAACGGATAACAAGAAATAAGAGATGTAGTCAGAAAAAACAATTCTCCTAATCTAAATCTACTTTTTAAAGACTTTTCTTTATTTTACAATGGAGTCGAAGTAAATCCCTATCGTCAAATATTAAAAGCATGTTATTATTCGTTGAGGAAGAATAAAATATATGAACATTAGTGCCCCATAGAAATGTTATTTAATCAAGAATCTTAACTTGCTTCATGTTTTGTTTCGCTCTTCCTTCAGAAGTGAATACATTATATCTATTATTTGCATTTTAATCTCTGCCAGACCAGCAAGGTTTCAGGCCTTTAAATCCAAGTATATCTGGACGCCTTGAATCAGATTATGAACTACATGCCATGCAATAAGACTGCATCGTCAGTCATTCTACGAAAGAATCATATATATATATATATATATATATATATATATATATATATATATATATATATATATATATATATATATATATATATATATATAAAGAATACAAATCATATGGCGAATAACAACCCTCTCAAGCGTACTGGATCCGCCAAGGGATCACGTTTGTCAGGGATTAATTAAAATAGATGCAATAAACTGACGACGAACAGTACGAAACTAGTAACTAACTAGCCTAAGCGCTTTCGACTCTTAATGAGTCTTTTTCAAAGGCAAATACAAAACATAGTTACGACAAACAAATAAACACAAAAACGTTGTGTTTGTAAACCTCTACATTTCTGTCTTCACATGTGCTAACACTATAAATACAACCAGCTTGTATAGACTAGTTGCGGAAACTGAAAACGTTGTATAATTCCCTAAAAGTCTACAAGCCAAAGCGACATCTATTTTTACTTTGTGTACATATGTAATGCAGATTATATCCCGGATATTTGATTCTATACCGGTTATTCTTATAGTAAAAATTGAAGGATAATAAGAAGATTTAGAAAATGTTAAATTCTACTAGTGCATAGTTTTCATTTTCTAGTCTTCTTGGTTTAGACCGCTTGGTTTCAATGTTCTAAGGCGGCGTATCCAGTATGATTCTTTTTCCTTCCTGGTTTCGGAACTCCAGCTGTGGTTGTTAGCAATAGCGATAAGTATTATATCACTGAAAGTGTGGCCAGGGGAGGAGAAGTGTTCTGCGACCGGGCTTCTGTACAGCTTTTTTGTCATCCAATCAGATCTATGAAGGTTTATCCTTATGTGTAGCTTTTCAGTTTCTCCCACGTACTGAAGGCCACGGATCTTACATGTGATGAGATAAATCACATTCTCTGTTTTGCACGTTTTGTTTGGACCATGTATGTTTAGTTTTTCTTTAGTCACTGTGCTAGTGAATGTCTTGGTCTCTATCATATGTTGACAGGTTTTGCATCTTTTATTGCCACAGGGTCCAGATTGACTAGGTTGGTTTTGACTAGCGATTGTTGTTAGCTTGGCCCTGACTAGGATGTCCTTTAGGTTTTTTGGTCTCCGGTAAGCTACTACAGGTTTGTTCGGAAGTATTAGGTTTAGTATGTCTGACGATTGCACGGTTGGCCAGTGGTTTGCGATGATTTTACCTACTTTGGGATTGTCTGGGTGATAGGTCAGAATAAATGGTATCCTATCAACCTTTTCTTTCTGTCCATATCTGAGTCGGTCATCACGGTTTGTTTGTTTGGCCCTTTGGATTGCCTCCGCAATCAGGTCTTTGTCGTAGCCTCAGTAAATTAAATGTTTAGCCAGCTCTTCAGACCTTTCTAGGAATGAAAACATTTATTCTAAACAGAGTAAGTTCCTGGACTTTTTTTTGAAATCATTCAAGGATTTGAATATTTACTTAATTTCCTTGGACTCCCATAACACGTTTAAGGATTTGAATATTTACTTAAGTTCCTTAGACTACCATGAAACATTTAAGGATTTGAATATTTACTTAATTCCTTGGACTACCATGAAACGTTTAAGGATTTGAATATTTACTTAATTCCTTGGACTACCATGAAACGTTTAAGGATTTGAATATTGAATAATTTTGTACTACCGTTAAACATTCAAGGTCATTAGTAACAGTCAACTTTTAATGGATTTACAGTGATTTTTCTTCAGTGATGCTAGCACATAAGCACATTAGAAAATAAAGTACTTTGGAAGTGTTCCGGATATCTGTGAAATTAAAAATACATCTAAGACATTCTAGAAATTCATACCATAATGATAGTTGTTTTAATATTTTTTCTTTCTTTGTTTTCTTTTTCTTTACTTGTCTTTATATTTTGGGAAAAAATATGTTTTGGATTATTTAAAGCTTGTTGGGTTTCAATTTTTCTTGTTTTGTAAGTCAAGCACCACCACCCTAGAAAAATACTGGGAAAATCGGAATACTGGTCTCTAGATTTAAATTTCATTTGAACATTTTCGAAATTTTAATATTTTAGAGATTTTGATATTTCAGGAGGATGGTTTGAAATTGTAATTTCACAGTTTGAAATTTTTTGGTCTTGGTATTTTAATGGCATAGTAGTGAAAATTTAAATGAAACCATCACGCTTTCATTATCACAGAAAAAGTAGAGAATTGTATTGCAGAACTGACAAAGAAAAACTATATCCCTTAAAAAGAGCTGCTTATTTAAATTTGCCAAATATCAGGATTTTGATCAGTCAAAGGCTTTTCTAGCAAACAAGAGCAAGAGATCAAGAATATTGTGTTACTTTGTTTCGCACTTGATGTGTGTGCTATTGGATATGATTAAGAAATCGGACAGGGAATTAAGGGCATCACACAGAGTAGATTTATACAAGCTTCAATTTCAACTGGAGCAAATGCAAATGGATAAATAAATATCAGACAGATGAATATGATGTGGTCAAAGAATATGTCTTGACGGCTTAGGAGATGTTGTTTGATGCGTATCTTCCATAAAGGTTGCTTAATAGATGGTTAGATAATCTTAAACAAATCTTGTTGATTTAAAGTTTCAAGAATTGTGTCAGTAGTTACGTTAGAACTCACTTTGAAGAGAACTAGTTGAAACTTTTCGAGATGGACAGCTGATGATTACAATTTTTTCACAAGGCACTGACAGTCGTCAGTAAGCTATCAACTTGTTGTTCCTAGGTAGTATATACTTGCCCACGAAGCGCCATTATCTGGTTATTAAGGAATCAGTAAGACTTATCACAAGATCTTAAATCATTTTTATTGGCCAAAAATTAAAAGTGACCTTTCTAAATACTGCAAATCTTGTCATACTTATCAAATGGTACGAAAACCAAATCTGAAGAAGGCTCATCTGTAACTTATTCCTACATTTAGCTAAACATTTTGTAGAATAATGTTAGACAATGTCGGCCATATTTCTACGACCAAGTTAGGCAACCAATACTTGTCGACGATTATGTGTGCGTCCACAAAATTTCCAGGACCTATTGCTTAGGAAATATAAAACCAAAGACCATACTTTTTTAAAGCTCTTTTTTTAAAATGCTATTTGGTATCCTTACGTTTTTTCAATATGATCAAGGATCTAATTTAATGTATTTTCCATCATGTTTAGCATGAATTAGGTATGTAACACTTTAGATCTTATGACTTATAACCCTGAGAGTCAATTTGCTTTGGAAAGGTTTTAAAGATTATGATTAGATCATATTTGAGACAGAAAGAGTTTGGACGAAGTGTGTAATTATTGTTTCTTGATGCTAATTTAAGAGTCTTTAATTCTGAATTCTTTTGAATTTGCTTTTGGATATACTGTCCGTGGACCATTGTAAAGACATACTTCTTTCAATGGAAAAGTTGAACATTAATCGTCTTGACTATGTACCAAGTACAGGTTGTTAAAAGCTTGCAAGGTAGCATGAACTAATCTTCAGTCTGTTCAGTTAGTAATAAAAGTGAGGTATGACAAACATACAAAGACTAGCTTTTAACCAGGTGATAGATCTCTCGATCTGCTACCCATGCCACAAATTTCTCTTAAGGATATGTATTTTGGTCTTTATACCATTGTAACGAAATTGGATGACTTGAATTACATAATAAGTACTCCTTGGAGGAGAAGGCACAAACAGCTTTACCGCAATAATATGTAAAGGAATATGTTGACAGAAATAGCAGTGTAAATTATTCAGTAAATTAATTATTACCTATCCCACAAACACAACATTTGAACGAAATATGAAACACGGATAGTGATAACAATGAAGTGACAGTTCGGACATTTTGGACAAACTGGACAAGACAATTTACCAACTACTGCCGCAAGTAATAAAACAATCTGAAATAGCTACTAAAATATGAACATTTATTTCCAGATATTCCAACACGATCCAATAAAATCTTCCACGATGCATAAAATGGTAAATTATATAACAACTTCCTTAAAGGATGAATTAAAAAAAAGAAAAAAAGTTCAGTATTTTCTTGAGAATGACTTTATGCAACCAAGAAAAAGTGACTGGAGTTCCCCTTCTATTGTAGTGCCGAAACTAGACAAGACTTTCCGTATATTGACTAATTATAGAAAACTAAACAGTGTCGTTAAGACCGAGATCATTTCCAATTCCCAGAATCGATGACTGCATTGACAGGATTGAAAGTGTCAAATATATCGCAGAGTTTGACCTATTGAAGGGGTTCTGGCAAATCTCACTTACTGAGAGAGCAGATAAAATGTCAGCATTTGTGACTTGAAATGGACTTACCTATACAGAGTAATGCCATTTGGGATGAAGGGTTCTCCAAGTTCCTTCTAACTTTTGATGAATAAGATGACATCCCGAATAGGCAATGGTGACGCTTACATCCATGACATCTGCAACGACACCTGGAAGAACCAGATAGAAACAATTCGGAAGTTTCTCGAAAGACTTAGTGAAGTAAATTTGACAATCGGCTTGGGTAAGAGTGACATTTTCCGCGCTTGTGTTACCTTTTTAGATCATATTTGGGATATAGTAAAAAAAAAAAAACTATGGAAGTCACGTTTATGGCTATTTTTGAATTTTCATGTTCCTACCAGTTAGAAGCAACTGATGCAAGTTTTGGATATGGCTGGATAATATCAGAAATTTTGCTCTAAGTTTTCCATGATTGCTAAAACCTTGACTAATTTGTTAAGAAGACCATTTTTGCGCTGGTAAGGCAAATGTCAGGAGGCTTTTGATAAGTAAAAAGCCATACTAAAACGTGCACCGATTGTTGCAGCACTAGATTTATAATTGAATGTGTTTTTCCATTCACAAATACAGGTTGATTGCCAAGGTCAAGTCAAAGTTTAGAAAGCAGGAAAAGAAAAATATTAAATCAACCAAATCCATATATGGTAGATTCACTTTCTGAGCTGTCAAAAATTTCGATGTACAAATGTTACGACAGCAAGCCAAAAACAATGGAGATATATTGACACTATTCATGACAGACGTGTATTGATTCATGTTAAGACGTGCAACTTTCAAAGTCCCGTGAAAAATAATAATCACGTGGTAAACACTAGTAACTTCCCAATGACAACATGTTTAGTTTATAAATATGGCTTCATTTCCACGACGAAGAGTCACAATCCGCAGATCATCATTATTGCATTGGGGGAGAGTGACAACAACGAGTGCGTATGGTGAAATTTCCATCTATTTGGTCATTCTCCTTACAATTACTATCGCAAACCGCTGTAATGTTGTAGGATGTTTCATCGAAGCGTTGTACGATCTAAAATGTTCAGTATATGGTAACAAGTTTCTTGTTGTAACTTAATGGCTTTAGAAAAACGAATAATTGAAATATATAACGTAGTGTTTACTAAGTACCTGTTATATACTGTACATTTCATACAGTATTTACCTTGTGAAAGAGAGAGAGAAGTATATTGAAACAAACAAAACAATATATGTCACACTAGCAAAAAAATAATATGACGGTAGTTCACATTTTTGACATCTTTTCCAGATGCTATAGAATTTACAGTGGTTGAAAGTTTTTATACAGGTTGTAAAGTTTTTATACAGGTTGTAAATGGTGTAAATGACAAAATGTTCTTCGTTCTAAGTACAGAGAAGTTCAACATGTACAATGGGATATTCCAATTGTCTTTTTAATTTAGGAGCAGGTTTGATACAAGGTGAAATGTTTTCTCCGATTCTATTTTCGTTATTTATTGAAGATCTGGAAACATCATTACAATCTATGAGATGTACCTGTATAGAGTTAGGCGAATTGTCTTTACTTTTGACACTGTTTTCTGACGAGTTTGCTTTATTTAAGGAAACATTGAGGTTTACAAATACTCATGGATAATTTGAACGACTACTTTAATTAAAGAAATTTAAATATTAATCGTCATACAACCGAAGTTATGGTATTTAGAAAATATGATATATTAAGATAATATGGGATATGGAATATAACCGGAAGTAATAAAAATGTGGTGGAAAATTTGAATTGCAATGGTCTTGTTTTCTCGAGCAACAGGAAATTATCTAAGCTGATAAAACACTGGCTGATAGAGCACTAAAGGCAATCTATAGGTTTATTTATAATTTGAAAAAGGTTACTTAAATTATAATGAATGTTTAAAACTTTGCGATAATGATGTTTTTCCTGTTTTGAATTACACATCAGAAGTGTGGAATTTTCAACCGTCGTCATTGAATGTGTATAATGCATGATTTTAAAATATTTGTCAAACGTAAAACCTTGTAGCTTGTGGTATAAGGTGAATTCCCACTTAATTACTAAAGGATGGTTAAGTTAATTGCTTTAGGATTAAAAAGTCTGCAAATATTAAACTGAACAAGGCATAACCGTTAAGGTTATTGGAAATGAATCCGACTATAGTGTCAATTGAGTTACAATCCTATGAGGTACTTTAAAAAACATTTAGTTTTTGTGAAGCATGAATGCTTCCTGATTCTGTAAATTGTTCCAGGTTTATTCCAAGTTTTTAACAAAGAGTTAAATATGCTTTTCTATCAGACTGGAATAACTCATTAAAAAATTAAAACAAACTGTCTCCATATAAATATATCAAAGCTGATTTCCGCCTCGAAGATTATTTAAAATTCTTGTGTAACCATAAAGATAGATAAACTTTTTAAAAAATCTGATTTTCTTCCACTAATCAGATAACTGAATATAATTCTGCAAAAGAAACCCACCCATACATTAAATTGTTAACTTATAATAATGGGAAATACATATTCAGTAGATAAATTTGTTTACACACGTTTAAAGTAAGAGATGTTATTATTGTATGAGTACGTGTGTCCATCTCTTTTCAAGTAAGTATTTAAATTTCTTTATTAAACGTATATATATATATATATATATATATATATATATATATATATATATATATATATATATATATATATATATATATATATATATAACAGTTTACAACAACGCAATATTTGTATAAAAATAATTAATTATACCATACAAGCAGGCACATGATTATGACAACAAATTGTGGGATTGAAATGAATAACGTTTTGTTGAATTGCATAGGGAATTCCTTCTTCATTTCATGAAAACGACCAATACTAGCAAGGAATCAATAGATGTACGCTCTACTTCATTGGATAGAAATCAATTGAAGTAAATTGCTTAATATAAGTTATAAATAGATTGCTACTGATGTCTGAGTTCAAGGTTTATCTTTTTTAAATTTAGAATGCTCTAGAAGCATCTTGTTTACGAATTTGATGATAATAAATGGTCTTCATCCAGAACCTATCCTCCCTCTCTCATCTGATGAGAGATGTGCTCGGATATATATATATATATATATATATATATATATATATATATATATATATATATATATATATATATATATATATATATATATATATATATATATATCTATATATATATATATATATATATATATATATATATATATATATATATATATATATATATATATATATATATATATATATATATATATATAACTGTTAATGTGGATGTGTTGGTGTCGGTTGCATTAGTGAAACATTATTTGTAGACGCATGTATGTGTAATGCAGATAAATGTCACCTGTGCATAAAATCAAATGGGATTATTGGAGCATACCCAGAACCTATCCTCCCTCTCTCATCTGATGAGAGATGTGCTCGGCGTCTGTCTGACTATCTTTGTTCCATCTATCTTGGAGCCTTGGTTACGGACTGGTTTACGAGAAGGATTTCTGACCAGAAGAAGCATGTGTCATATATAAGTACAAGTAGATTAATTTATTCAAACCATTATTCACTTGAATTAAAAAGTGCTCCATTTAGAAAATACTTAAGCTGGAACATTATTTTGGAATTATATTGAATTCAAAAAAGAGCATTTTTGGATTACCTTATTCCGATACAATAAAATTCTCTTAGCACATCGATACAATCCAGGCTACGTGCGCTTTAGCAATTTCAGGACTACAGGCACATCGACACATTCAAGTTTGAAATTATTTGGAACTTCAAATATTTCGATGCGACTATTAGGGTTTTAAATCATAATACTGTATGTTCTTTTAAAATTTGCACTTTGTGTCTGGAGAAATAAATTATCTGGCGAATTTTACAAAACCTGTTTGTTGTCGCTCTTTTCTGTTACCAAGTTTAAGAAGTCTGAGCCGTAATATTTCTGTAAGCGATGAAAATGACCGTCTCAATATAAGTGCATTAGCAGAAACGAAAAAAAACTAACTTTTACGCTTTGGAAAGTTTTCGCCAATGGGTAAAGAGAGTTTAGCATTGAAATAAAGCTGAACACTTCCTATTGATTATATTCATTTCAATTTCATGTCCTTTGCAGAAGAAAGTAATTATTTCAACTAATGAAAGATATGTGAAACAATTTAGAATGATTTAATTTAAATTTTATTTTAGTGCTAAAACTTGATCAAGATATATACCTTCTAGTTTATTTTTTTTCTCTGCTAATACTATACATATTCATAACGAAAAGTGAGTGAAATACAATTTGCTCTTTTACATATTATTTACAAATTGCAGTCACATATATAAGATCGTTCACGAATTCTTATCTAAAACGAAATTTATGTAACTAACGGAATCATTTTTACCCAGAGGTGTAATTATCCTTTTCATGGATTCTTCAATACATGTGTGCGTAAGCGTGTGTGTGTGTGTATGTGTGTGTGTGTGTGTGTGTTTTGCTATGTCCATTGCAGAAGTGGACCCAAAAAAACCAAGTTTAGTTTCCATTGCTGAATGTGATGAGTGATTTCTGAATTTTAAAGGGGGATCCAGCAGTTTTCAACCTGATGGGAAATTTGCAAACTAACGTGTTTGGAACACAAATGAAGCCAATTTTTACTACTGTCATGTTGGTGATCAAGGCAAAAGCGAACAATTTAGTGACAAACGTTAGAGTTCCAGATTTTTTATCATTTGGCTGGTGGTGGCTGTTTAAATTAACTGACTGATAAAACGTAACCAAAAACATCTACCCGTCGCTAGAATTATGAAATGTGTGCACACTGTCAATCAGAGAAATTGCATAAGGTGAAAAAGAATTTTGTTTTTTTTTTAATTCAAAGTGTTTCCATGATTCTATGGAGTCTGTTCCGCTGTCACTTTAGCAAATTGTGCTGGGTCTTTGTACTTTTAATTATATATAATTAGCAACTCAAATCAGCAAGCTGTGCTGGGTCTTTGTACTTTTAATTATATATAATTGACAATTCAAAGAACCAGCAAAGCACGCTGAAATGACTAAATGACATCGGGAACAGACAATGAATATCCAACTGGTATAATATGCTATCAAGACTAATAAAATTATATTAGTAAATGGCAAACGAAGGAATAATATAAATAACCCCATTTACCATGACGTGTTAATTTAAAACGAAAGGAAAGGAAACATACATAACAAACAATGGTCAACATGCCGTATTAATTTCAAATGAAAGGAACGACATTAGTAACCCTATTTATCATACCGTATTAATTTTAAATCATACAATTAATTTAAATAATGCTTTTCATAAATCTATTTAATTTTAAAACAGGTTTGTCAACTAACATGCGTATACAAGTTATATAATTAGTTATACATATTTCTTTGAGTCAGTTTACGACTGACTAGACATTTTACTACCAGACATAATAATTGAATAAATTATCGCCTTTATATGGGAAAGAAATTACCAATCGACTATGAAAATCAAAGTTAAACTGATGAAAATAAATGATATTAAAAAGTTTGACCATTAAAGAGGTATAAGGATAATGTATAAACCAGCAATTTTAAACTTGGTAAAAGTCGACGTGGTAAGTTTTTCCGGTGGAATGTATGTTTTGGTTGATAGCTTAGGAGTTATGGGGTTAGAGGCTTTATTATTCCTCTGTCTCGTATAGGGTTTGTCGCAAAAACCTAAAAGAACATGGGAGTATGCAATTTAAAACACGATGAGATTCTAGTGTCTGCCATAAGTAAATTAAACGGCAAACAATGTAATAGACCATAATGAAATACGTTACGATGAATTTATTACGATAGCAAATTTATTTCAACAAATGGCTTAGAATTTCGTAGTGGCAAAGAACCACAACGTGGGGATGAAATTTAACGCCAAGAAATGCATTAAGAATAAATCTTTGAAATGTTACAAAATAAACGTCCGTTCAGGCTCCTAAACTGTTTCCTTTGCGTTTAGGGTAACGATGATCATCAGGAAGTTGAATGTAGGTGCTAGGTGTAGGTCCGTGTCAAAGTAAAGGAAGCGATCTTGCAAGGATTCGCTTAGTTTTAAATGAGCTTGGCCTCTCACTTAGGCCGCAATGACGACAATTCCAAAGTCGTCAGCTTCTCAAACCTCAAGTTTTTCTTCATAATTGACCAGGATAAAGTCTTCAAAAAGGACGTCCACGTGTTTTTGGTTTTGTCGTGGATCATCTGGGAGTATGGGAAGGTTCTGTTAAATTATTCCGTTTTGGGTAAACACGGTCGTTGTGCATTTTGCCTCACAAACAATTCAACATCGCTTTGGCAAATGAAAGCCTTCCTTTGTTTTTCTCGATGTGACCTAAAGTGATGCCTTCCTGCTCCAAGTATTTCTCTTTGAATTTCTTTTGGTCTCCGTGAGTTTGGCATCATGAAGGATAGCTGCTGGCTTCGTGTTTCAGTTTCGAAAAGGTATCCAGTAGTCTGCAGAAATGCCTTTCTGAGTTCCGTCACCTTTTTGGTGATGTTCTGTCTTGGGAAAGTGGTAAATTTCGTGCACTTCTAACAATTGATATCCCAGGTCCAGAGCTTTAAACAATTATATGCTGACTCACGTTCCCGTCAAGGCGCGTTCCTCCTGGGTATGCTGACAAGGTTGGTCTTGGTTGCAGGTTTCGGCACAAGTACGGCACAAGAGAAACATTAGTTTTCCATGGTAATGGCGAGGTACAACAGGAAGTTACAAGTCCGTGGGAGGCAAGACTTTGCACTTGATCAATCCTTCGTATTGGAGAATGTTGAACAGACTAATGTATTCCGTCAGCAATTGCGAGTGCCCTGCGGAAACTTTATAATATTTGCACACATACGGATAAAACGAACACACGTCATAGTAATTGATTTTTTTTTCTCCTTTTTCCTCGTAGGCGTGGTACAGCAAACAGGTGTCATTCGTTCGACTTCCGTAAAAACTGTCCCGGGGATTTAGAGGGTCTGCCAGCTTTTAACACTCCACGATACGTTTAAACTCGGAATCGGTTTTCAAACGGTGACCGTACTCATGCTTCCACATTCGCACCATTTGGCATCCTTGCTGTTCTAACTTCAAGCGCCGCCGACAAGTGGCCTGGTACAAGGCCTCCAAGGTAAGCTGTAAAAACAGATTTTTAGTGTCACGTTGAGGGTGGAATATGGGACATACGTGAAATAAGCACCCGTTAAATTCGTATACTGTCTCGCGGTTTTCTACGTCCGAATACGATTCGATTGTCTTTTCGCCTCCTCCATTTTAGGCATGATGTATCCATTTGTCTTCCTTGTTGCACAAGTAATTTAACCAATGTAGGGAATGACCGAGTATTGACATTTGGCAAAATTGAAGGCGGAAGACAGCCAGGGTATTTTCGGGCATAAATCGTTTGCGGTACACTATGGAACACGTTTTAGTATTGGTGCAGGCTTCTTTCAAAGGATCGATCCCTCCGTGTTCAATGAACAGTTCTCAAAATTTTCCCTAGCAGCGCCCTTAAATGTCCACGTTGGAACAACAATAATTTAACATTTCTTCCCGAAAGTCAAAGGGGTCCGAGGCGTGAGTGTGGTACCAAGCGTACAAAGCTTTTCGTTGTTCGGTACGCATGTTGTCCGGGCCGTAGTATTGAGCATTTTACAAATGGGATAGAACGGCGTGTTTATTGAATTTGGTATTGAAAAAGTGCGGAAAATAGCCTTTGGCCATTTCTGTAATTACAAATGTTTTAGGCATTTGGCTCAATGGCAATGGCCAAGTAACTCATCGAATCTTTAAACTGCACCTGTTGTAGTTGCATGGAAATGATTTTCTTTCAGTTCAGGGTGATTGAGACATTCGGTGCTTTGTTATGTATAATAAGACTAGCAATTTCCATTAGTCTCCCATGGTACGATTGTCTGTGAGTTACTTTTATTGTTTATGAATTAACTAGTGATCAGGTACAGAAAAGCGCGTATAATTTTCTTGCCGTGCGAATAACAACTGAAACCAATTTGAAGCTAAGTCGGACTGGAAGTGGAAACAGTATTGTGGTTGATGTCATATGGACTAGAAGTGGAAACATTATTGTGATATATGTATTAAGGACTAGAAATGGAAACAGTATTGTGTTGTCATATAGACTAGAAGAATATGCCATACCAAATGAATTTGAACCTGCACAAACTTAAATATTAATATATGCTAGTTTAACAAAGGTAATTAACTGATTAAACATTTTTATCACTTTCAGCCAAATAATTAGTAATACACTATTATACATGTTGAAAGCCCAAATTGACAGTCATGTTACGTAATTTTGGACCCGTTAAGGAGTACAGCTGACTCTTCTTATAAACAACATCAGCAGAGAGGGTGAACCCTACAAATTTGTTTCGAGCAAGTTTTTCTAAAATAAAGATTCCTACAAAAGACTAAAAAAAAAACAACCTCAAGGCCAATAACGTTAAAATGAAGCCTCTAACCGAGTATATTTCCATACGGTTGAGAACGGATAATAAATCGTTTAGGTTAGCTCAGTTTTGTTATCCAATCGTTGACGTATATTTCTTTAAATATTTATGCAATTTCGTTTACTAGTCAGGTCACTCAATATTTGTCATTCACCCTCTCTGCTGCTATAAATTAAACATCTATTATAAATAATATTATCAGTGATGAATATTGGAGAACCGCATTCAGCTAAATTAGCTCAATAGCGATTATAAGAAATTTAAAAAAAAATATTTACCTGTTCGTGATTCTATTAAGCAACAACTACAATCACGTCAGAAATCTGAAGTTGAATTTGAAGAGGTATTGTTTCAACCTATCAAAGAAACTACTAAAGGTCTTCTTCCAACGTTAGAGAAAACCGCTGAAACAACTGGAAAAACAGCAGAAAGAACTAAGAAAACAAAAAAAAATTCTTAGAGAACTTCCAGTCGAAATAGATGCTGCTCAATTAATGCAAGAAATACTTTAAGGTATTGACAAAGCTCTTGCTGAAATAAGTGATATAAAAGATCATATACTGGAACGAGAAACAGAATCAGAAGCAAGAGCCAGGGTTAATTTGGCTAATAAGTTTCATCAAGACGCTATTGCTCTTATTAGATCTATAATTGCATGAGATTTCTGCGAGAAGTTATTATGATAGAAAAAAATTTTTAAAATCTGACTTCACTGATGATTCCGTAAATGTGGATACTTGGCACAAATTGATATATCACATATACTGTAACGTTAATCAAGCTCGAAACAACAATCCACGATATATTGAGTATAAAAATAAGATAGATATTTATAGCACAAAAGTATCACCACCACAACAATTTTCGCAATCTACAAAACCACAAAACAACCACGATATAAATTACCATGATCACCACCGCTACCATCACTATCACAACAATCACCACCACAACAGTTACTTCAACTACTACTATCAATATAACAACAACTGCCCCAATCTCCAAAACCACAGAAACCAGACAAAAGGGAAGAGGAAGAAGAAAGGAAAGACAATCACATCAGTGCAGGCGATATGAAGAGAAAGAGAAAGAAAAGAGATAACGAGAAGGATTAGAACATTTAGGAATTTCACAACCTCCTACTGGAAGCGGCTTTGTTACATTTCCTAATAACGTCCTTGGCAATGTGGATCGACTAGAAATCCTCATTGTAGGAAAACGAGCAGGTAATAATTCCCCAGAAATCATTAATGAATCAGCAAATATTAGTAAAAGTTTGTTTACAGACGGTATCATGGATATTATTGTGTATCGGTTTCTCATTAATGAAATCGCCATTGACTTCCATAAGACTAAGTCACTGGATTGAGTATGTCATTAAATATAATGACTATAATAAAATGATGGTACATAGTACTCAACGTGGACCAAACATGGTCAGGGTATAAATCCCCATTTACCAGTATACAAAACAACCTACGGAGATGGGCTTGGTGATGTTGTTCAGGGTCTGTTTAGATGGATAGCCCCAAAAGCAATACCGATCGCAAAGCAACTGGGCATGAAAGCTATTAATGTTGTTCGTGAAACAAAGTATTGGTGCTATTGGTGATGTTCCTAGTAAAGCATTCTCAGCAATCAACGATAGACTAGAACGATAATGCGACGAAAACCTCAGCCACCAGTAAAATTACCTAGCACTGATGTAATTACTGCAAATATTAGTAAAAGAAAAAAAAGAAATCAAGCTGCTAATCAAAAACTAGCAGAGTTGGCTGATGTGCCATTAGAATAAAAAGAAAGAAATATAACAGCTAGTCTGATAGCAGGAAGTGGTCTTAGTTTCTGACAAAAATAATTATTATAATAATTATAATAAAGATGTTAAAAAGTACATCTGATCCCATATTCGACTTTCGCAGTAATATCAATTTTTGCAGCACGTAAATCAATGTTAAAAGGTAATAGAAGAGCATTTTCATGTTCAATTCCACTGTCGCATATCTTTGGATTCTGTAGAAATGTCAGTAAAATTATTTATGGAACTAAACCACTAGTAAGTAAGACTACAGACGATGATGCAATCTGGTGTAGCTGATGCTGGTAGAGTAATTCGTACAAAACTTTCATTGTGGATGCCGATAATGACTCCATTACTATCTTTTATGGGTCAAGGCGGTAAATCAAAGTTATCATAGTTTACAATGATCATAGATGCTATCCAAAGTAATATTAGTGGTTTATTTACTTGGAAAATAACTTCTCAGCAAGGTGTTTCTGCACCAAGACATATATTTATTGCGCTAGAAAATGCTGCACGAGTAAACGATCAAGATGACTGTGTAATGATATTTGACAAACTTGGTGTTTCTGAAGTTTCATTAAGATTAAATGTACATCAAGAACCATACGATGACATATTACTGAATTTTGAGCAAAAATGATGTAGCACGTGCATATCATCGTCTTTTGACGTTTATGGGGCGTGATCAAAACATTGATACTGGTATACAAGAATCACAGATTTTACAACATTATATCCGATTTATTACTTTTCGTTCGAACATTTAGATTTAACCAGACAATCTGTAGTCAAGCTAACGTTAATAGAGATGTTGGAGCTATTCTTAATTACAGTGCAATCGTTGTTATACGCAGTGATAAATCGATGTTACTTAAAGGTGTTAATGGACGAATGAGAGTCATTGATGCTCCAGTAGAAAATACATAACACGAAATGAGATTGTTTATGAATATTATAATGTCATATAATCACGTTAGTGTTACCCTGACTTCTGGTCAGATCAAAAGGTTACAATCAGTATATAAAAAACTGAAATAAAAATACCGCTAAAGAAGGAACATATAAGTACAAACAAATTATTGTTGACTGAGTGTCGATTCAGAAACGTCAATGAAGCCAAAAAATCAAGCGAAAGTGTTAGACTTAATCTTTCTGCGGGCGCTATCAAAGATATTTTTAAAGCAGGTGATATGTTTCCCCTTCTTGCTGCTATACCAGCATTAATGCAACCCCAGCTGTTGCAAAATCAGCTGCAGTAGGCACTGTTGGAACCGCTGCTGGAATGGCATTACAGAAAGCAACCGGACAGGGAATAAGAAGAATATTCAAAAAGGGAAGAGGTCTAAGATTGTCAGGGACCCCATATTCATGGTACAGAAAGGGTCTAACACTTCCCTGATATCGCCTATGTATAATTTTGATTTATTCGATGCTGCAGTAGTAGATGAAAAGGCTGATTCTGGCGCAAAAGTTATCCCCATCCTCAAAACAAATACAAATTACTTCTCTTAAGACCTTAAAACACCAAAGTTTTTCACCTACCCACAAAAACTAAAGGCTGATTCTAGCGCAGATATAATTGTATAAGGTAATTACCTCTCTCAGTAGATGAAAAGGCTGATAATTGTATAAGGTAATTACCTCTCTTAGTAGATGAAAAGGCTGATAATTGTATAAGGTAATTACCTCTCTCAGTAGATGAAAAGGCTGATAATTGTACCAGAACGGTGCAGGTCAGTTCACAAGTAAGTGATATTATATCTCATCACCAATGATTAATGTTTCAACTGATGATATTAAAAATATTTCACTCAATCATCAGTGATTTTCAATGTTTTGTTGATCAGTTCGTTATACGCGTACGGGTAATATTCACCATCTGGTTCACTTTTGATAAATTTTTTGTGAGTTTTGCGAAAATTATTGTTTAATGCTGCTTTTCTCGTTATGCTGTACAAGTAAGGATAATATTCTCCATCTGGTTCACTTTTGATGAGTGATTTATTGGCGTTGATGTAGTGGTTGAGCAGATCTCTTTCTCTTTTGATAAATTTATCAGTGAGATCTATTACGTCAATATCATCTACTGGTATATACCCTGGAGAAGTATATAATTGTATAAGATTTTCAGCATGTTTCATCTGAACTTCTCGGAGGATTTCATGGAGATCACTTGAAAATTCGGTCATTATATAATATAAAAAATTTTTTATATATCTAATTGATTTTATGTTATATCATACTTCTTTTGATAATCTTTCTCATATTTGCTGATCCTCATGGGTAGAATATCTGTTAACATGTTGTCAATAATACGAAATTCACGTATTAAATCGTCCATACTATATTTTACTCCTCGTAGGTAAGATCTTATTTGATCAAGTAGTTTTTTGTAAGTTATAATTGATGTTAAGCAGCCGTGAGCCGTGCTTTTTTATCAAAATTTTAGGTTCAACTTTTTTACAAGCTGCTGTAAGAGAAACACCAACACCGGATATGATTAACAAAAACGGGTTTAATGATATACCACTTGAAATTATGCCAGAACTAGTCATTAACAAGGGTAGATATGATATTACTCGAAGTATTTTGTTATAATATTTGTAACATTTTTTAACGCACCAAAGTTTTTTATGATAATATTTGTAGTATTGTATTAGTGCGTCAACATCCTGTCCTGGAATATCTTTTGAAATATGATTGAAATCAACTATACTTTTTTTCATTATAATATTTGTTCACATAATCTCAGGCTTGATTAAGTACCTAGTTGAGGTGTTTCAGCCACAAATTCCAGACAATACCAATATGACGCAGCAGTTAATTTTTTGTCATCTGCTATTAGCATAAAAGTTTCTTCAACATCTTTGTTTAACACAATAGACACGGTTCCAGAGAAATTATCAGTCGAGTGACGCCATGGAAATAAGGAAAATATATTAAACTTTGCACTGCTAAACACGGACAATCTATACACACCAGTGACCTCTGCAGTATGTTTGAGAGTGTTATTTTGCGGAGACCAAGTAGACATTCCAGAAGCAACAGTATAGACAATATTTTTAATCTGCTTGTGAGGAATTTTAATCATACTCGTTTTCTCAACAATACTAGGAATTCCACTAATAATATCGTTGAGTTTTGTGTTAATATTATCGAGTGTAATATCAACAGATGGCGGACTTCCAAAAAATTCGTTATTGGTTTTGTTTATGTTTCTGCGAAAATTTAAAAACGTGGTGATGTGATTAGTAAAATCAGTTTTGAACTTGGTGATATCATTGTTGATATCATCAACATATTTCTTTGTTACAGCATCAAAATCAGATTCTGGTGTTCTAAGATTATTGATGCCATTATTGTTCATGTTGAGAAATGCACGCATTATACCGCCATGCGCCGACACGTACTTTGATTCCTGATCATCAACATATTTCTTAGTAGCAGCGTCATTATTCTCAGTTGGGTTTCCAAGGTATGTGATCTTGTTCTGGTTCATAGCAATGTTTCCCGTAAATAAATCACCTGCTTTTCTAACATAATCGTTAACTGACCTACCCGAATCTTCTATCTTACCTTGATTGTTAAAAGTAACAATATTATTAGCAACTGCAGTAGGATTTCGTACTAGTACATCTGATAGTTGTACATTACTCGTCTTTAATCGTCCTTGTTTGTCCTGGAAAACTACAACTTCATTTGGATCTACACTTGCAACGTTTAACAAATTGTTGATTTCATTTTTGAGCTTATCAAGAGTCGCATACTTAGATAAGTCACCCTGGTAACCTTCTGTTAATAAATCTACTGCTAATGTTCCAAATTTTGTATAGTAGCTCATTATACATACCGTTCTACACAAAATTGTTGGTTGAATATAACATAAAATTATACGATGGCGAAGATAATAAACTTTGACACCGAGCGATTGGTGAAGCATAAACATAACAATGAACTTCCAGACTGTCATTATCTTATTGTTGGGAGAACTGGATCTGGTAAAACAAATTTGTTATTAAATCTTTTACTCAATAATAATTTTAACTATGATAAGGTGTATATTTACACCATCAACCCCCAACAAGACAAATACGAGTTACTAAGTGAGTATAATGATAAACTTCGTGATGAACTTGGCATTGGTGATGATATATTTTTGATAAAACAACCAGAAGAACTCGTTCCAGTGAATGAACTCGATTCGTCAGAGCAGAAGATAATCGTCTTTGATGATATTCCGCTAAACAATGAGGAGATGAACAAGATTAGATCATATTTTTCACTATCACGTAATAAAAGATGTAATTCTGTTTATCTTGCCCAAGGTTTTTATAATGTTGATAGGTTTATTAGGCGAAATACGGGTTGTTTCATATTATTTCCCGGACTAGATAATGTGGATGTGAGAAATATTGCAAACGAACAATGTGGTGATGTTACAAAAGATAAATTTATCGAATTATATCATCGAGCAACTAAAGATAGATATAGTTTCTTTTTATTTGACAAGCTAGCGCGTGATCCAACCAATATGTTTCGTTGTTGCCTTGAGACGTTTCTATGATATAATTTTGTAAAGCGTATAAAAATAATGGACAAACATCAACAGAAAATCGAATTACTAAAAAAGTTTCTCGAAACTCGAGCGGCTTTTAAGAAAAAGGTGGAAGAAGCTCGACGTGGACAAGTTCAAGCAGAAGAAGAAAGAACCAAATTTTTCAAACCTGTTACTGAGGCAATGCTTGGCAAGCAGCCAGAAATACAAACATCATCTCCAGAAGAACTAGCAAAAATGAAAGAAAAGGGTTTGTTTGGTTTACTTGGAGAAAGTTCAAAAGAAGAAACTGTAAAAATTGTAAACGAACTTGTAAGAAACATTGCTGATCCTGCTGCACGACAAGCTGAGTTTGATAGATTAATAAACAACCCTCTTGCACTTCAGCAAGCTATAACAAGATTGACGGTTAATCCCGACGAGTTAAGAAGTATGATGGAAAAATTATCAGAACAAACTGAAGAATTAACTGAGAAACAAAAAATATTACAAGAAAGTGTGATAAAAATGGTACCTTTTGAAGAATCTATAAAAATTTACAGAAGACAAGCTAGGTTTAAAATAGAAGATGTTGAGTATGAAAAGTTTATGGAAAAATATAATATCACTAATATTAATAGTATTCGAGATTGGTTAAAAGAAAACTATGATAATTTGATAGAAAAATTAGAAAGAATTGTAGAAGATGGCTCACGTGCTGATGATGATATTAAAGATGAAAAAGATGAAAGAAATATTCCAACATTAGTTGATCATATTAGAGAAGGAATTATAGCTGAAATTTTTCTTAAAACATCAATACAATATCGAAATAAACCAGGAGGTTATAAGAAAGGTTGGAAATTTAAAAGATTGTTTGATAAATACGAAGATGATCGAGATAAAAGATTACCAGAAAAAAGAGGAAAAGGAGTTAAAGTTTTTACATCAAACGCAGACATAGTCGATCGGCTAATGCTGTTGATATCCTCTAAAGAAGCTGGTAATGAAAGTGTAGAGATTGATAACGAAATTATTGATATACTTGATCATCTAAGATCGAGTGGATTACTAACATCATCCGAGTACGAAATTTTACACCGCGATCTTATCTAAAATATTAGTATAATGCAAACAACATTATTGCTTGATTCGTCACAAATAACAGGAAACAGCGCGAATTTTACAGTAAATTACAACCCACCAATAGAACTAGATCCTGCAAAACAGTATGAGATTGGATTAATTTCTTGTACTTGTTGGAACGCCATGCCGAATATTAAAACTGGGATTAATGATGAAATTTTAATCGTTAATGTTAAACAATCTCCAACATCACAAAAAGAGTTTATTGATATACAATACAAACTACAGATTCCACAAGGAGCTTATAACATTACTGATCTAAACAGAACAATAAAAGATCTTCTAACAAAAGCTGGTGGGAATGCTGATAATTTCGAATTAGCGGCGAATTATAACACCTTACGAGCTAGGATAACAGTGAAAAGAAATATGAAAGTCATCTTTGAAGAAAGAAGTTTTGGAAAGATGTTAGGTTTTACTAGAGTTTTATACTATACCACCGGTGAAGATAAATCTTTGACATTTGATGGAGAACTACCAGTAGATATTACAGAAGTAAATACAATACTCATCAATTGCTCTATCGCATCTGGATCTTATACGTCAAAAGGCAACCGCGGACAAACGATCTACAGTTTCTCACCAGAAGTCCCACCAGGTTCTCTCATGCAAATCAATCCGCGACAGATTATCTACTATCCAATAACACCTGAGAATCAAATTACAAGCATTACAATGCAACTCACAGACCAATCTGGACGACAAATAGACGTGAACAACGAGATAGTCACGTATTACTTACACCTACGCACTGCCTAGGCATGTGATTTTGTGTACATAATTTTATAAAATGAGACGAAGAAAAGTTTATCGAAGAAAAATCATAGGTGGATTTTTTGGAAATATATTTACAACAATTGCAGAGAATATTCCAGGAATCGCGCGTAAAGTAGCGCCCATTGCACTTGACGCTGGTAAAGCTTTCGCTACAGGGGCGGCATCTTCAGCAGGCACTGCAGTAGGGCAAAAGATTGCTGATAAGATTAAAGGACCTTCAACAACACCTACGGTGTCTGAAATAAAACGAGTAATATCAGATATTGCGCCAACAGAAGAAACAAAACGAGCTATGATAGCTACAACAAAAAAATTATTGTCGCCGAGTGGTGAAGAAATAGTACGTAAACTTGTAAAGAAAACAGCGCCGATGACCCCTGCTGCCTTTTAATTTTGTGTAACGATTATAAAATAAATGTCAGCTAAAAACTATCTCGACTTTGCAGAAGAAATTGATACTGACGATGCTGTAACAGAATTAGAGTATGTCGAGTATCTCGATGAGAACTCGAACGAACCGAATAAAACCGGAGTTAGAACTTTTAACACAAGAGACGAGGACGTGTTTCTACTACCCCATAAGGCAATGCTAGAAGTGCGTGGCCGAATATTAGATGCAGCAGGTGCTGATATTGCAGCTGGAACAGAAATCGCTCTCGTCAATAATGGTTGGAGTTTGTTTAAGAGTGCACGATACCAACTGGCCAATCAAACCGTAGAAGATATTTCGATGCACTTACCCATAGCGAGTACAATACTAAACATCGTTTCGTTTAGCGATGACTATTCCAGATCAATAGGCACAAACATGATGTGGTTCAAAGATACCTCATTCGGGACAGCTGTTTCGAACGAGTTTCGTACTGGTGATGGTAATTTTGCTGAAAATAACAATAATCTCATCCCCAATCCTGCTGCTGCTGATGCCGCTGCGATAGGTAATTCGATAAGATTAGCCGTTACACAAATAAGACAACAACGATATAACGAGGGATTTGCTAAACGAAAAGCGTTTGCCGCAGAATCTCGCCAAATAACGATGATGCTTCCGTTAAGTACAATCTTTGGATTTTGCCGTGATTATAACAAAGTGTTTCGAGGAATAAAACATACCCTAATTTTAGATCGAGCTGATCAAAACGATTGTATAATACACGCCGGTGGAGTGGCTGAAGGACAGTTTTCTATTACAAGATTAGCATTGTGGATGCCTCGCGTTGTCCCTTCATTAGCTAAAATGATGGAGCTTGAATCTTTACTAGCCACCTTTACAAAAAAGATACACTTCCAACAGAACAGGATTTATCAAACAGCCATTCCCAACGCGACTGATTACACATGGCGTGTAACGACCACGCCCAGCGAACAACTACCGCGACACTTGTTCGTCGTATTTCAACGACAAGCACGTCGTAACCATCAGGAAATGAACAACTCCGTATTCGATAACCCAGACGTTAGACGAATATTTGTGAGAGTAAATTCCAAACAGTATCCTGAACGTGCAATCGAATGTAATTTTGCCGTAGACGCCACCAGAAACATCTCTCGGCCGTACATGTATCTTATGGAAGCAATGCAAAAATATCAGAACGCGGACAGTGGATCTCAAATATCAATAGAAGAGTTTCGATCGCTCTATCCCATCTTTTATTTTGACGTATCAAAACATTTGGAGCGTGTTGTGGGATCGACTGCAGATATTGAGGTCACGTGGACTCTGGGCGATGTGCCAGGTGAACAGTATAACGTATACGCGCTATTGGTTAGTGATCGATTTCTGACCATCGATTCAATCAAAGGAAGAATGACAGTACAAGTTTGATCTAACAACTTGGATATAACATTATGAAAACCAAATACACAACTCGAGAAATATACCTAACATCTGGTCAAGTTGAAAAATTATCAGCAGCTGTTGCTAAACGCAGCTCTGTTTCTTTGATGATCTCTCCGTTGACAGGCGTCGCTGAGACTTCAAATAAAATTGCAGTAAAAGTCATGCTAACGCAACAACAAATCAATAAACTCGATCGCAACAAACCTTTTGTGCTGAAATTATCTGTTTCTCAGGTAACTGCAATGTCAAAAGAAGGTGGATTTTTTGGACCAGCGTTATCAATAATAGCTAGCAAAGTTTTACCAGTACTTGGTACACTTGGACTTGCGGCTGCGTCAGGAGCAGTCTCTGGCGCAACGAAGAAAGCAGTCGAAGGTCGTGGTATCAAACAAATCTATCGTTAATTTTATGTAACAGTATAAAATAAAATGCCAACAAAAAAGTCGCCGAAAAAAACAAAATCATCGAAAAAAAAGAAAACAACAAAACGCAAACAAACAAAACAAGGAGGAATTATTCCTTTCGCTCCACTTTTGGCGGGACTAGCGGGAAGTCTGCTGCCAAACTTACTAGGAATCGGACGCGGATTAACTCTACCAGGGACCAGACGTTATTGAGCAATTTTGACATCATTGAAAAATTGAAGGACGTTGTTGGATTTCGAGGAGTATTTTCCAAGGATGAACTCGATGACGTACCAACAGGCGGTTCTTGTGTTGTAAATATTGAAAACTTCAATGATGGCTCTGGCACCCACTGGGTTGCTGTCCACGATAACAATTATTTTGATTCGTTCGGACTTCCTCCAAGCGATCTCATAAAAAAATATATTTTTAAAAAATTTGATAAAATAAATTATTCGTCTAATCAACTACAGCCGATTGGAACATCAGCTTGTGGTTATTATTGTATCATGTTTGTCAGACAAATGCACCAGAGTAAAAACTCTGGGAGTAAAAGCTCTGGAAGTAAAAACTTTTTAAAGTTTATTTTACAATTTGATGAGCTTCCTTCTCATGCGAATGATAATATTGCAATCAATTTTATCTAAACTCCTTGATATAATAATGTCAACATACTGTCTCAAATGCAAAACTAAAACAGAGAACAAGGATGAGATGACGGAAAAAACGAAAAATAATAGAATGATGTTAAAAAGTATTTGTGCAATCTGTGGTAGAAAGAAAAGTATGTTTTTGAAAAAACAAGTAGGATCTAGCGTTGATAGAGTTATCTTGATCGACGATTAATCTTATGAAACAAAATAAAATAAAATGAAATGCAATTGTGATTGTGACAAAGATCTTTGCATAGAACAAGATAAAATCATTACGTACTGTCAACGTTGTAACAACAGAGAAATAATAGGGTTAGGTATAGATATACATAAACTAATTGGAAAATTACCAAAACCAAAAGGCGGTTGGACTTTGCCAGGTCATCGGTATACAGGGCCTTACAATCCGCTAGATCAACAACTAGATGAAAACGACAATCCATTGCCAGGACAAGAGCCTTATAATCAAGTAGATGCAATAGCAATGGGTCACGATATCTGTTATCGTGATCATGAAAACTCGAAAGCAGATTGTGATAAAGTAATGTTAGACGAATTACATGATATGGAGCCAACAAATCTACGAGAACGTTTTGATAGAAGATTTGTTCAAGGAATGATAGGAGCAAAATATAAACTCGGACTCGGCAAAGAATTATACGATGATCTTGCAGTCGAGCTGCACAGACCTAAAAAAAAAGTTTCCGAGACGCAAAGTTGTTGCAAACGCTGTAGATGATATCTGGGCAATAGATTTGGTAGATGTATCCAATCTGGCTCAGTTTAACGTTGGCGCTGATGGCGCTCCAAAGAAGTATTTGTTTAACGTTATAGATGTTTTCAGCAAATACGCTTTTAGTGTGCCAGTTTCAGATAAAACAGGAACGTCAATCACTGATGCGCTAAAACAGATAATAACGAGTACTGAAAGAAAGCCAAACAAAATCTGGACTGATCATGGAGCAGAGTTTTTTAACAAAAAGTTTGAGCAGTTTCTAGAACAAAATAATATTAAAAAATACGTTACAGGAAACGAAGGCAAAAGCGTTGTTGTCGAGAGATTTAATCGCACGCTAAACGAAAAATTACACAAACATATGACAGCTAAAAACACCAACAGGTACATCGATGACCTTTCTCAAATCGTAGGCGAATATAATAACACGAAACATCGATCCATCAAAATGTCACCCAATGACGCTATCAAAAATCCAATATTAGCAAACGAAAACATGTACCGCAGACATAAATTTAAGGTCGGTGATAAAGTTAGAATCTCTTTGACTAAAAAGATATTTGAAAAAGGATTTACTCCAAACTGGAGCGAAGAAGTATTTGTTGTTGATAAAGTACTCTTAACAATACCTGTAACGTACGCGTTAAAAGATCTGGCAGGTGAGCCTATAGTAGGTAGTTTTTACGAACAAGAACTACAAAAAACTGAACAAGATGTTTTCGTTATCGAAAAAGTGATTAGGAAAAAAGGAGATAAAAGTTTAGTCAAATGGCGTGGGTATAGTGATAAATTTAACAGCTGGATTCCAACCCGGTCGATTTTATCGACTGTGAAATAATGCTATTATAAATTTCCTCATACTTTCGTTTGATAGATTTGCATTTTACTGGTTTACATAATGATATTAGATATTGTCTGCGATCGTCAGAGATCGTCATAAGATTAAAAATCTTGACAAAGATGAAATCAAATTTTATATTTTTCTGTCGGTCTGGAATTTTGATGTTTAAAAAAGGTCTGATTAACTGTAAAAATACCTGCTGTTCGGTAACGGTAAAATTAAATTTTATAATTTTTTTAGCAATGTGATACTTGACATTATATTTTCCAGTGGTTGGTCTGCTATAATTATATCTGTTAACGACGGTGACTATTTCACCATCATCAGACTCGTTGTTATATAAAATATCATCTTCGTTATAACCAATGGATTTGTCTATGAAATCTTTGGAAAATGTGACCTCATCACTGACGACCTTATCGCTGGCGACTTTGTCGCTAGTATCTTCTTCGTATAGTTGAACGAGTCGTTTCATCATATCCATATTATAATATACTTTTTATCTAATTTGTTGTTATAAGATGACTGACAAGATAAAATATCACCAAAAAGTTAATATATTAAATTACAACGAACTAGCCGAAGCGGTAAGAAAATGCCTGTCAGGTTATAGTTCATATTCCGTTGACGTTATTGTAATGCAAGGTGATTCTCATAAAATATTGCTAACAGAAGCAGAAAAAAATAAAATTAATGAAAGTGCAGTAACGACGCTAAAATTTAATCACGATGATATCATAGCATTTGCTCATCATTGCTTGACTAAAACCGAATTACAAAATATTATTAATCATCATATCTAAAACCAATCCTAGCATCGTATTCTCTTGAGAAAGCTGATTTTGTTGCTCCATCAGCTGGTCTGATTAACTGTAAAAATACCTGCTGTTCGGTAACGGTAAAATTAAATTTTAAATTTTTTTTAGCAATGTGATACTTGACATTATATTTTCCAGTGGTTGGTTGCTATAATTATATCTGTTAACGACGGTGACTATTTCACCATCATCAGACTCGTTGTTATATAAATATCATCTTCGTTATAACCAACAGATTTGTCTATCATATCATTAGAGATTGTGGAGACCTTATCGCTGATATCACTGGCGACTTTGTCGCTAGTATCTTCTTCGTATAGTTGAACGAGTCGTTTCATCATATCCATATTATAATATACTTTTTATCTAATTTGTTGTTATAAGATGACTGACGAGGTCAAATATCACCAAAAAGTTAATATAATTAAACTACCACGAACTGACCGAAGCGGTAAGAAAATGCTTGTTGTCAGGTTATAGTTCATATTCCGTGGAGATTTTTGTACTGCAAGGTGAGTCTCATAAAATATTACTAACAGAAGCAGAAAAAAAAATAAAATTAATGAAAGTGCAGTAACGACGCTAAAATTTGATTGCGATGATATTATAGCATTTGCTCATCATTGTTTGACTAAAGCCGAACTGTTAAGTATAATTAATCATCATATCTAAAAATAATACTAGCATCATATTTGTTTGAAAAAGCTGATTTTGTTGCTCCATCAGCTACAAATTTTACTGCTCTGGGATTTATATTATAATATTTCGCCGCAGCTGTAATTGATTTGAATTTGATCTCCTCGTCAGTTTCAAGGTTTAACGAAATAACAGGTTTTATTGGGCATCTAAAATTAATACCATTACTATTTTGTCCTTTTCTCACATTTTCCTGTTGGGTCACTAGCTCCAGATTTTCCAATCGATTGTCTGTTTTTACATTATTGATATGATTAATAACCAGACCATTGGGTATAGATCTGTTGAACACCTCGTAAACAAACCTATGACCAGTATAACAAACTCGATCTGTCGATGTTCCTCTAACAGTTACCTTGATATATCCCATATTGCTAATAGTACTAAGAACTTTTTTTCGTTTTTCTGTTTCTTATAATACCGCGATCGTTAGCCTCGTATAAATCAAAGACTGGATGCGGCTGAAACTCATCTTGTAAGGATAAATTTTCAATATTATCATCAGTGACTTTACCGTTATAATGATATACTCGTTTCCCCTCTGGATGTCATCGCAAAATAACGTGTAAATAAAATCTTTTCTAAACATCGTAATTCTTTCAGTATTATCTCCCTTTACACTAATCGTATAACCCGCTGACGTTGCTTTACCAACAGATATTCCAGTAATGATATTAATAACCGAACCAAGTGCATTTCCAGCGTACAGGTTGTACTTCGGATAAACATGATATACCTCTTGCTCACGTGCGCTTGTCAGATTTACTGTCATTATATTATAGGTGATATTTTTTATCTCTAATTGTTTTTTCTAGCGCATGCGCAGTGTGCGGTAAATTATCAATTAGAGAAAATAATATAATATAATAATGATGAAATTGCGTGATATATCCAAGAGAAGTCTTATTGGAGAACCTGTTAAAATAGCGACTGCTTTTACAGGTTTTGACAATAGTTTATCAGTTTGATAATCAAAACGTTTTAGTAAATTTTTCTGAAACAAATCTCTTTCATCTGCTACAGACGACTGTAAAACGTGAGCTTGAAAAACACAAGGGTTTAAGATTGTTAGTGCAATATCGTGTTATATTTTCAAAACTACTTGTGACGGAAGAATCTACTAAAACGGAAACTACAGTCCCTTATATTAATGCAAAATCAAGGCGCGTTTTGCTTGGGACTGATCTTTTGTCACTATCTAATGAAATACACCAAGAAATTTGGAAAAAAATAGAAGAATTTACCGAATCTGGTTCAGGTTGGAAGTTTGAAATAATCAAAGAAATTTTGTTTCACACAATGAAATATGACGCATTACGCGGCAGCGGCCCTAATAGCGCTGGGTATATCGACCTGCCACCAAAAATAAAAACAAAAAAATGCTGCATCAACGTGAAAAACGTTGATGACAAATGTTTTCAATGGGCTGTTCTTTCTGCGCTATTTCCAGTAGAAAAAGACGCTGGTCGTGTTGAGAAGTATATTAGTCACGTATCAAAATTAAATTTTAAGGATATCAACTTTCCAGTGGCAGAAAATCAAATACCAAAGTTTGAAAAGCAAAATAATGTTTCGATTAACGTTTTCGGACTAGATGAAAAAAGAAAACGTCTATCCCAGATATATTTCAGAAAAAGCTTCACAATCGACTATAAACTTACTGTTTTATAAAAATCATTACGTTTGGATCAAAAACTTCAATGGACTAGTTGGTAAACAGTACAATAAAAATAACAAGAAAAAGTTCTTTTGTTATCGCTGCTTGCACGGTTGTACAGACAATGAAACATTACAAAAGCATTTGCAGTACTGTAGTGACGTACAACGAATAACAATGCCATCTAAAAAAGATAGTTTATTGTATTTTGTCAATTATAATCACAAATTAAAAATTCCTTTCGTTGTGTACGCTGATTTCGAATGCCTACTTCAACCTGTACTTGGCGTAGAAAATGATCCTAACCAATCGAGAACAAGAAAAGTTCAAAATCATGTTCCGTGTGGAGTAGCTTACAAGATAGTTTGTTATGCTGATTCGAGATTATCTAAACCAATCAAATTATATCGAGGTAAAAATCCAGCTGTCTGGCTTCTCAAGCAGTTGATTAACGAAGTTGATAACATATTTGATTGTTTGAAAAGAGTAACTCCAATGATTAAACTAACACCACAACAAAAATCCGATCACGAGCAAGCGGAAATTTGTCATATTTGTGAAAAAGCTTTTGACCCTGACAACAAAAAAGTACATGACCATTGTCATTTGACCGGACAGTATCGTGGAGCGGCTCATGATCATTGTAATTTGAAATTTCATGCTCCAGATTTTATTCCAGTTATTCTTCACAACTTTCGAGGATATGACAGCCACATTATCGTAGAAGCTTTTGGTGATCCTGATGTAAAATCTCGTTTAAAACTCGACAACTCGATCAAGTGCATGTATATGTCAGTTACGCTAGGCAAATTACGTTTCATTGACAGCCTGCAGTTTATGGCAGCATCGTTAGATGAGCTAGTAAACAGCGCTGTTTGCGCCGGTAGTAAATTTAATAACCTACAAGACTGTTTTGGAGACAAATTTAATTTACTGACCAAAAAAGGAGTATTTCCATACGAGTATCTCGACGATTGGAGTAAATTTGATGAAACATCTTTACCTGACAAAGAGAAATTTTACTCGCAACTCAAAATGAAAATATCACCGATGACGATTACAAATACGCACAAGATATTTGGAATAGATTTGATTGCAAGGTGTTTGGTGATTATCATGATTTGTACTTGAAAACTGACGTGTTATTACTAGCAGATTTTTTGGAAGTTTCGAGAAGTGAGTTATAATAATTATGGACTAGATCCTTGCTGGTATTATTCTGCCCCGGACTGTCATGGGATGCTCTGGCTATTAAAGTTTAGTAAGGTAAGGTTGGAATTACTGACTGATGTTGATATGTTCAATTTTATTGAGAAAGGTATCCGAGGCGGTATTAGTGTGATAACGAAGAAATATGCTGAAGCAAACAACAAATATTTGAAAGAGTATAATCCTGAACTTCCTTCGAAGTATATAGTTTATCTAGATTGTAATAACTTGTACGGGTATTCGATGGCAGAACCAATGCCTTTTGGTGGATTTCATTGGATCACGGCGGATCAATTTCTATCGGAGACAGAAAAAAAAGATACCCGACGATGTTTCCTATTTCGTTGAAGTTGATCTCGATTATCCTATTTCACTACACAGATTACATAACGATTATCCTTTCTGCGCGGAATCAATGATAATAGATTATAGTTTGTTATCTGAAGAACAACAGGCGTCAGCATCACCAAGACAAAATTCTATGGTCAAAAAACTAGTACCAAATTTGCTTAATAAACGTAATTATGTTTTGCATTACAAAGTTTTAAAACAAGCAGTCGATGCTGGTCTTGTGCTGAGAAAAGTTCATCGTGTACTAAAATTTAATCAGTCGCCGTGGATGAGAGGTTACATTAATTCAAACACTTCAAGAAGAGCTGTAGCTAAAACTGATTTTGAGAAAAACTTTTTCAAACTGATGAACAATTCCGTTTTTTTGGTAAGACGATGGAAAATATTAGGAAACGCGTAAATATCGAACTAGTCAATGATGTCAATCGCAGAAACAAACTTGTGTCAGACGATGATTTTGTGAGCATGAAAATTTTTAATGAGAATCTTGTCGCAGTACAGCGACGAAAGACAAATCTAAAACTTAACAAGCCGATCTATGTTGGAGCTGCTGTGTTAGATTTATCGAAGTGGTTGATGTATGATTTTCATTATAATTTTTGTTAAAAATCAATGGCCGACCAGTAGATTATTTATTTACTGATACTGATTCGCTCGTATATGAAATCGAATGTGAGGACGTCTATCAGGATATACATGATAATAGATCTATTTGATCTTTCTGATTACCCACGTGACAGTAAATTTCATGACGACACAAACAAAAAAGGTTATTGGTAAGTTCAAAGATGAAATGAACTCGAGCGCTATCAAATACTTTATCGGATTACGCAGCAAAATGTATGCCGTATTGTTAGACAATAATAAAATAACAAAAAAAGCAAAAGGTCTGCCTCGTGACTTTGTTAAAAAGTTTATAAAATTTGATGACTACAATATGCGCTCGGCGCTAATGGCGCTCGTGGTGGTATTAGTTTTATAAGAGCAATGGCTATACGGACAAATCATCATAAGCTCGAAACAGATGTCCTTATCAAACGCGGTTTGAGCAATTTTGATAATAAACGTTATTGCGAAAATGGGGTAGATACATTTGCACTTGGGTATTGTCATGATGATAGAGATATATTTGACATTATCTTTAACAACTGAAATTTTATCTAAACTTATAAAATAATGTTTGAAAATTTGACAATGACAAATAGCTATAATAGTAACATTAAATTATATAATGATGGACGGTAAACAATTGACAGTTGAATTTAATAATGAAACATCAGGTATATGTTTTTTAATGGCACTGACAAGTTAAAACTTTCGCTCATCAGATCTGATAACAGTGTGTATTTCAATTATATCGAACAATTGTATCAAAAGATGTTAGTGGAATTAAAAAACTTTCATGATCCGATTAGTCAACAAAAATATACTAAACTTACAATTGATCTTGATCGGTCAAAAGTATATTTTATCGACAAAAAATATCCTCTAAACAAACTAGAAATGAAAGTTTTGTTTGAGTCCCGTCGTCATGTGAGCGGTAAAGTAAAGTTTAGTCTCTATTACCACGATAATAAAATATTTTTAATATCATCAGTTGAAACATTAATCATTGGTGATAAGATATAATATCACTTACTTGTGAACTGACCTGCACCCTTCTGGTACAATTATCAGCCTTTTCATCTACTGAGAGAGGTAATTACCTTATACAATTATCAGCCTTTTCATCTACTAAGAGAGGTAATTACCTTATACAATTATCAGCCTTTTCATCTACTGAGAGAGGTAATTACCTTATACAATTATATCTGCGCTAGAATCAGCCTTTAGTTTTTGTGGGTAGGTGAAAAACTTTGGTGTTTTAAGGTCTTAAGAGAAGTAATTTGTATTTGTTTTGAGGATGGGGATAACTTTTGCGCCAGAATCAGCCTTTTCATCTGCTACTGCTGCTAAAGCTCAGATTTATCTAAATATGCAACTCTTGATCAGCTCAGAAATGAGATAGATGATTTATTATATATTACAAGTGTGGATCAAAATGATGTCAAAAATATCAGTAAAAGTGACCCTGTGTCCATTTGGTTATTTCAAAGTTCAGAATATGATTATCATGATCAGTTTGTACGGCCTAATGGTGATAATTATTGTATAGACTCTCTTCATGAAGAAATGGAACGTCTTGCGCTGAAATATACTTATGACAATGTCAAAGTTAGTAGACAATTACTGAAGAACTGTTCGATTTTACCATCGGTTGCTGCCCATTTTGTTCAAGACAAAAATCCATGGAAAGTGACACAGTCAGAATTTCTTGAAGATGTCCAGAAAAGTTGTATATAATATGGACATGGTGGATTATGGAATACTAAATACGACTATAATGATGTTATATCTGTTGATATGGTAGCATATTATCCTGGGAGTTTTCTTGGATACGGATAATGTTCTAAATACTTTGAGAGATTTGGACATCCATCACATGAGATGACCAGAGTTGCGATAAACAGAACCATACCAGATCTTGACTTAACCGGATTTGCCTATATAGAATCATTTTAGTTTACAGAAGATCTCCTTCAGATTGCTTGGTTTGGAAGACATTTTTCTGACAAATGTTGGGTTCCAATGGTACTATTACAATATATGCTTGATGTTGATATTTTAATATGGTTGACAATAAATGAAGCAACTATATCGTATAGTCCACACAAGCAAGTTTGGTTACCAGAACTGTATAGATTTAATATTGATGATGCCAGGAAAGAACTTCCTGATCTTAACAAAGATGATGTTGCTAAAATTACAAATAATATACATAAATACAGGGACGATCATGATAAAAAAAAAACTTGTAAAAGATCTTGGTATAATGATAATTGGTAAGGTTACTATTGGTATATCAAATTGTGCTCCACTCATGGCGCAATATGCATCTATAAATATTCTAGCAACCGTCAGCAGTTGATTCTAGATCAATGATGAATTTTCAAACATTAATCATTAGTGACGCATGAAAATAATAATTTTGACATTATACAGTAACTTCTTTGGTTACATGGAACACGTACTGTGATGTAGTCAATGTTATTTTAGTTTTTGTTTTGTTTGTGTCATCCTACAATATCTCAGGATTTATGAATGATGGTAACAGTTGAGAGAGAGAGAGAGAGAGAGAGAGAGAGAGAGAGAGAGAGAGAGAGAGAGAGAGAGAGAGAGAGAGAGAGAGAGAGAGAGAGAGAGAGAGAGAGAGAGAGAGAGAGAGAGAGTTATTCTGTACCATTAAACATCTTATATTTTGTGAAGCATCTGAATATTCTCATAGGATTTTTTGCTCAAATATACGTCTTCATCTATGAAAAGAGGGCCAGATTAAGGTCCTTGTAGGCCCTTGTTTCATTTGGCATGATTCAGATCCTTTTTTCTACAATTTCAGCAACATGGTCATTAACAAACTACATTTACTCAGGAGGAGATCTTTCAAACAGTTTTATAATACAATTTTCATTGGTCCTTTAGTTTTCATAGGCCCTACTGTGCCTATTGGAAAATATGACCCTGCATCTCTAGAAATACATGTATGTTAAAATGTTTTAGCAGGGGTGCCTCTATATACTATAGACATCTTACAAAAACATTCTGCACTGTCTACAAGTAGACAGGTAAGTTCCATGTGCTGCATTGAGCATTCACTATTACATAATTATACTGTGGTAACTTTGCCATTTATTCCATCATATACCTCTATGTTTGTGACGACCACTACACTAGGTCCATGCCAGACAACAATTTAGATTTATTTTCACTATAAATGCACAGACATTCACAATGCCGTTATGAGTGTACTGGATGTCTAATTACTGCTGAAAAGGAACAAATGTAAAAACTCAGTCCAATTCAATCAAACATTTAATATTTATTTAATATTGTTGTACAAAACACTGAAAAGAATAGTCTAAAAATCATTTAAACTTGTTTGTCTCAGTTGTTTTCTTATGGAATGATCACGCTTTTGTCTGAGTGCCTCTCTCCTTGCTTTTTCAAGTCTGTAAAAGAAAAATGATACTCCAAGAATAATCTTAACATTTAAAAACTTATAGCAAATTTTGAATAATCATAACAGTTATCATACATTTACAATACTCAACTATACAGTTATAATATTAAACTATACAGGTACTAAACTATATAGTTACAATACTGTTATGTAAATTTAATTGTTTGTTAGTCTCAAATATTTTAAATTATATTACATGTTATTGTAATATAGCATTGTTTGGTGGACTTGACCTTGTGCAAAACAGTTCTGCTTGACCTGACTGACATTTTTTATTATTTAATTGATGTAAACAATTAATAATAGCTTCATTTTTTTCAATGGGTATGAACTCATTGAACAAATTATGATTTCAGTAAACAAGAAGTCATAAATGTGTTGACCGTGGTCAGGGTTTTGGAGAGCCCTAAGTTAATTTTATAGGTTATTGTGTTGCAAGTAAACAAGACTCATTAGCTCATGCTAGAAAGTTATTTTCCATTGAGTAATGGTTGTTTTAGAAAATGCTAATTTGTGACCTGTGGTCAAGCAGAGAACCATAGTATCTTGTTACTATCAAGATTTTACCAATTGTGCTTTAATATCTAGCATTTTAAGTTTTATTTTGTTGTGTCCAGTTTAGGCTGAATTTTATTTTCTTTAAATTACTGAATTCAAGTGATTATTTTCTCTCAAAAAACAAAAGTGCTCTGTTAAAATTCTTTGATAGAGACATTCATTGGAATTTATACTGAACTGAGTTTTATTCAGGACTTTTTATTACTAAGTGTCTTTAATTCTTTGATTATTTTTGGATTTAATTTGCAATAACTTAAGTTATTTTGTCTAATTTTTCACTTTATATTCTAAAGAAATACATTATTTGTTAAATTTTACAAAACTTGTTATCTTCACTATTTTCTGTTAATTATTTTAAGAACATAGACTTGTAACTATATAGTTACAGTACTAAACTACACAGGCCTGTGAGATCTTTGTAAGCCTTGTTATCAACAGTCTGGTTTGGGGTTCTATTGTTTTACTTCCTGAAAAAACAATGATGTTTGTTTTTTTCCATGAAAGACCTGTCTTCAGGCTCTATTCAAGATCTCAAAAGTTTAAGGAATTAATCCTTCCCACCATTTGAAGCTAAAAACCCTATATGGTACTGATGTTCTACTACTGGAAAAACAAAACAACTTCCAGGACTCCAAGATATGTTTCTTTTTAAATGTTGAGTGCTGAAACCACCTCTGGTTCTTGATCAGTAACTAGATCTAGTGCCAATACTGGATGTCACATCAGAACCATTTTCAATGGATCTCAGATCAATACCATTTTCACTGGATCTCAGATCAGTATAATTTTCCATGGATCTCAGATTAGTACAATTTTCAATGGAACTCAGATCAGTACAATTTTCACTGGATCTCAGATCAGTACTGTTTTTGCTGGATCTCAGTTCATAACCATTTACTCTGGATCACAGATCAGTAATATTTTGACTTGATCTCATATCAGCATCATTCTGACTGGATCTCAGATCAGTACAATTTTCACTGGATCTCAGATCAAGACCATTTTCTATTCTAACCATGCCCATTCTGGCCATCACAATGGTGAAAATCCCATGTCTATTCTGACCAGTTCATTCAGAACCTGATGACAAGATTTTTACAATGGTCATTGTGGCAGCAATATTGATTGTATTGTCAGCATTTTCATTTTGGAGAAATTTGATTTTATGAAAAGTCTTGTGGTGAAACCCCATCTTAATAACATGATTTTCATGCTGCTAGATATCAGATTGTCATCATTTTAATTCAGAATCAATCAGACACCATAAGAAGTCCTTTGGTAAAAGTCTCATGTTGCTGTAACCATCTATCAGTGAGATATTCAAGATAGTCACCATGCCAGTCATATTTATGAGGTCAGATCGACTCTATTTTATTTTGAACCAACTAGACATATCTTCTGGTAAAAACTCAATTCAAAATGACTGTTACTTCAGAGTAGTAATAACAAGAGTTTTCAATATGGCTTCTATGGTGGCCATAATGGATGTCAGATCAAGACCAATACCATTTCTGACTAAGTTAACAAAATAATAAGTATTATGTTGAAAACCCATGTTGATATGATCACGCATACTGGATGAGTAGCAACAAAAATTTCAAAATGGTCACCATGGTAGCCATGTAAGTTAGATTTGCAAAATATTCACATAGGATCAATTTATTCTCATAAGTCTTTAAGTGTAAATCCCATGTCAATATGACCATCCATTCTTGTCAAATACCATGTCAATATGACCATCCATTCTGGTCAAATACCATGTCAAAATGACCATCCTTTCTAGTGCAAATCCCATGTCAATATGACCATCCATTCTGGTCAAATACCATGTCAATATGACCATCCATTCTGGTCAAATACTAGGTCAATATTACCATCCATTCCAGTCAAATACCAGGTCAATATGACCATACATTCTGGTCAAATACCATGTCAATATGACCATCCATTCTTATCAAATACCATGTCAATATGACCATCCATTCTGGTCAAATACCAGGTCAATATTACCATCCATTCTGGTCAAATACCAGGTCAATATGACCATCCATTCTGGTCAAATAACATGTCAATATGACCATCCATTCTTGTCAAATACCATGTCAATATGACCATCCATTCTGGTCAAATACCAGGTCAATATTACCATCCATTCTGGTCAAATACCAGGTCAATATGACCATCCATTCTGGTCAAATACCATGTCAATATGACCATCCATTCTTGTCAAATACTATGTCAATATGACCATCCATTCTGGTCAAATACCATGTCAACATTACCATCCATTTTGGTTAAATACCATGTCAATATGACCATCTATTGTGGTCAAATTCCATGTCAATATTACCATCCATTTTGGTCAAATACCATGTCAATATGACCATCCATTCTGGTCAAATACCATGTCAATATGACCATCCACTCTTGTCAAATACCATGTCAATATTACCATCTATTCTGGTGCAAATCACATGTCAATATGACCATGTTGATAAGACTTTAAATAGAGAAATTGGCAGCCATACTTGATGCCCAAGTGGTACTATTTTCATTAAGCTCACTCAAATGTAGGATGAATGTGTGTTAATGGTAATCTGATAAACGGTTTCACAAAGAACATTAAGAACTTGTATTAAATGGTAGATGGACAATGGTCATCTCATTTGCTCTCAGATTAATACAGTAAAAATACCCAATTTTATCAGAGACATCCTGCTTTAGTCTTACTGTCCCTAATTTTTTATCAAGGAGATCCTTCTCTAGCCTTACTGTCCCCAATTTTATCAAAGACATCCTGCTTTAGCCTTACTGTCCCCAATTTTATCAAAGACATCCTGCTTTAGCCTTACTGTCCCCAATTTTATCAAAGACATCCTGCTCTAGTCTTACTGTCCCCAATTTTATCAATGACATCCTTCTCTAGCCTTACTGTCCTCAATTTTATCAAGGAGATCCTTCTCTAGCCTTACTGTCCCCAATTTTATCAAGGACATCCTTCTCTAGCCTTACTGTCCCCAATTTTATCAAAAACATCCTTCTCTAGCCTTACTGTCCTCAATTTTATCAAGGATATCCTTCTCTAGCCCTACTGTCCCCAATTTTATCAAGGACATCCTTCTCTAGCCTTACTGTCCCCAATTTTATCAAAGACATCCTTCTCTAGCCTTACTGTCCTCAATTTTATCAAGGACATCCTTCTCTAGCCTTACTGTCCCCAATTTTATCAGACATCCTGTTTTAACTTTACTGTCCCCAATTTTATCAATGACATCCTTCTCTAGCCTTACTGTCCCTACTTTTATCAAAGACATTCTGCTTTAGTCTTACTGTCCCCAATTTTATTAAGGACATCCTTCTCTAGCCTTACTATCCCCAATTTTATCAAAGACATCCTGCTTTAGCCTTACTGTCCCCAATTTTATCAAAGACATCCTGCAAAATTTTACTTCAACTGGCTTAGACTGGTTTATAGTTGAGAATTCAGATGCTTGGCTTTATGTCCAAGATACCTTGTTCTTAACCTTTATTTAACCAACATGCATTCTGCTTCTCATGTTTTTGGTGTGTTTCCTTGTGATGGTCTGTCCTGCAAACAATCAACTGGTTCTGTTTGCACTTGATAGGTATTTCTTACATACATTATTCAAGAGGCAACTGTTTGATCTTTGCTGGCCTTTAGCCAAGGAAACTCCTACAACCAAGAATCGCTGTACTCCTGTTTTCATTATTTTTATTTCATTCTAGTCAAGTTTAGTTTCAGTCCAATTTTTTTAATACTTCCATAACTTTTCACCATTTGGTTCTAGCTTTATAAGAAAGGATCCAGATGCATTCAGAGGAAAATTCACTGCAGTTGTGTATAATAGTTTCAAGGAGTCCAGTGACTGGTTCAAAACAACAGCCCTATCCTCCAGCCAATGAAATGCATTCAGATGTAACCATCAAAATGAATTGAACAGATTGGTGACATCTGAGGATTTAGGATCCCAACAACAGAATCAAAGACCTTGGGTTAGCAGATTAGCAATAATAACTAGCCCTGGTGCATAGCAATAATATCTAACCATGGTGTACAGCAATAATATATAGCCCTAGTGTACAGTACCTCTATCTAACCCTGGTGTACAGCAATAATATCCCTGGTGTACAGTATCTCTATTTAGCCCTGATGTACAGTGCCTCTATCTGGCCCTGGTGTACAGCAATATCCAGCCCTGGATCGTAATGTCTGGCCCTGGTGTATAGCAATATCTAGCTCTGCTGTGCAGTACCTCTATCTAGCCCTAATGTAAAATACCTCTATCTAGCGCTGATGTACAGTACCTCTATCTGGCTCTGGTGAACAGCATTATCCAGCCCTGGATCATAATAATATATAGCCCTGGTGTACAGCAATTAATATCTTGCCATGGTGTACAGCAAGAATATCTAGCTCTGGAGTACTGTACCTCTATTTCATTAAGGGCTTGGCATCATGTCTATATGTTAGTGTGCCTGTTGATCTAGAAATTATATTTTAGCTTCTAAACTTGCAAACTAAATGGCTTTTTATATGTAAATCTCAAGACATGAAGACTGGTTTTTAACAAATAGTCAAAAAATGTCATTTATCTGCCTTTATCTTGACCAATGCTTTTATACAAAGATATGAATGATAACAATCCTTAAAGGCTGCAAAATAACTTGAAATCTTTAATATGACAACAGTCATATTTGTCAATTTGATCCGACATTTTTTGCTGACTGCAATCTGCTTTGGACTCACTACCTAAAAAAATCTGTTACACATCTAACACTCGTACTCCAGACAGGATTTGATTAGGATAAAAGCCAGATTTTGAGACTTAAACACTCCCATCTCAAAGAGGAATTTCAACTTGACTTGAGAAAAAAAGTACATTCAATCAAATTTGTACTTATAGTTAATTCTTGAAAATGTGATGAATGCATGGAATAAAGTACAGAGAGAAAGACTGAACAAAAAGAAAGATTGTAAGTGTCATGTATTCAGTGTGTGTGTGTGCAAATGCATGTGTGTATGTTTTTATATTGTGGCTGGACATCTCCAGTGTGTGTGTGTATATGTGTGGTTTTTACTTGAAAGCAAGAGACAATAAACTAGACTAACCTTTCTTTCATGGATTCTAATGTTTCCTGTGTGGGTTCTTTTGGTTTGATACTGGCTTTGAAAATTATAGTTCTTATTTTGTCCATACAGTCCGCTTGATTGAGTAGCTGTTTACGTGTTTTGTCTGATGTGATGATCAATTCTCCTTCCTTATTTATTTTCCCATGTTCCTGAAATGAACAAGATTGTTGATGATCAATTCTCCCCCTTATTTACTCAAATGAAAAAAATTCTCCCTCTGTATTTATTTTCCCATTTTCCTGAAATGAACATGGTTGTTGACAATTGTTCTCATTCCTTATTTATCTTCTATGTTTACTCAAATGAACAAGCCTGCTGACAACCAATTCTCACCCTTAATTATCTTCCCATGTTCATGAAATGAACAAGGTTATTGACAATCAATTATCCCCCTTATTTATCTTCCCATGTTTACTCAGATAAGCATGGCTGCTTAATTGTGGATACCTCAATTTACACTTTTTGGGGTACAAAATTTTGTGGTTTTCACAACATAATATCCCACAAAGTTAAAGTCGCAATGAAGCTTCTTCCGTTATACAATAGGAAATCATCACTACTTTGCTTGTTTACATACCAACAATATTTATGGTGCTGAGAAATATAAATTAGAATATGGTTATGAAAGATTACATTTATAAAAGATCATGCAATCAAAACTAGTTGATCATGCAATAATTCACATGCAGATTTTCACAAACTTCAAAGACTATATCAACAGAATAACTTAATAAGATATTAATAAACTTTATGCAATCCAATGATATTGGGTAACATCTAAAAAAAAAGTAACAAAATCAGAAATGTCAAGCAGTGTGCACTATTTTAAAGTATATGTGTATCCTCAAATGGGAAACATTATTTCTCAACCAAAATAATACATGAATCCTAACCATACTAAATTATCTACTGTTAGACACTGTCCCATGATGAATTCTAAAAGCACTGTACTTTTATTACTGTCCCATGATGAATTCTAAAAGCACTGTACTTTTATTACTGTCCCATGATGAATTCTAAAAGCACTGTACTTTTATTACTGTCCCATGATGAATTCTAAAAGCACTGTACTTTTATTAGACACTGTTCCATGATGAATTCTAAAAGCACTGTACTTTTATTAGACACTGTCCCATGATGAATTCTAAAAGCACTGTACTTTTATTAGACATTGTCCCATGATGAATTCTAAAAGCACTGTACTTTTATTAGACACTGTCCCATGATGAATTCTAAAAGCACTGTACTTTTATTAGACATTGTCCCATGATGAATTCTAAAAGCACTGTACTTTTTTAAACACTGTCCCATGATGAATTCTAAAAGCACTGTACTTTTTTTAGACACTGTCCCATGATGAATTCTAAAAGCACTGTACATTTTTAGACACTGTCCCATGATGAATTCTAAAAGCATTGTACTTTTATTAGACACTGTCCCATGATGAATTCTAAAAGCACTGTACTTTTATTAGACATTGTCCCATGATGAATTCTAAAAGCACTGTACATTTTTAGACACTGTCCCATGATGAATTCTAAAAGCACTGTACTTTTATCAGACACTGTCCCATGATGAATTCTAAAAGCACTGTACTTTTATTAGACATTGTCCCATGATGAATTCTAAAAGCACTGTACATTTTTAGACACTGTCCCATGATGAATTCTAAAAGCACTGTACTTTTATTAGACACTGTCCCATGATGAATTCTAAAAGCACTGTACTTTTATTAGACATTGTCCCATGATGAATTCTAAAAGCACTGTACATTTTTAGACACTGTCCCATGATGAATTCTAAAAGCACTGTACTTTTATTAGGCACTGTCCCATGATGAATTCTAAAAGCACTGTACTTTTATTAGACACAGTCCCATGATGAATTCTAAAAGCACTGTACATTTTTAGACACTGTCCCATGATGAATTCTAAAAGCACTGTACTTTTATTAGACACTGTCCCATGATGAATTCTAAAAGCACTGTACTTTTATTAGACACTGTCCCATGATGAATTCTAAAAGCACTGTACTTTTATTAGACACTGTCCCATGATGAATTCTAAAAGCACTGTACTTTTATTAGACACTGTCCCATGATGAATTCTAAAAGCACTGTACTTTTATTAGACACTTCCATGATGAATTCTAAAAGCACTGTACTTTTATTAGACATTGTCCCATGATGAATTCTAAAAGCACTGTACTTTTATTAGACACTGACCCATGATGAATTCTAAAAGCACTGTACTTTTATTAGACACTGTCCCATGATGAATTCTAAAAGCACTGTACTTTTATTAGACACTGTCCCATGATGAATTCTAAAAGCACTGTACTTTTATTAGACACTGTCCCATGATGAATTCTAAAAGCACTGTACTTTTATTAGACACTGTCCCATGATGAATTCTAAAAGCACTGTACTTTTATTAGACACTGTTCCATGATGAATTCTAAAAGCACTGTACTTTTATTAGACATTGTCCCATGATGAATTCTAAAAGCACTGTACTTTTATTAGACACTGACCCATGATGAATTCTAAAAGCACTGTACTTTTATTAGACACTGTCCCATGATGAATTCTAAAAGCACTGTACTTTTAATAGACAGTCCCATGATGAATTCTAAAAGCACTGTACTTTTATTAGACACAGTCCCATGATGAATTCTAAAAGCACTGTACATTTTTAGACACTATCCCATGATGAATTCTAAAAGCACTGTACTTTTATTAGCCACTGTCTGTTGATGAATAACAAAAGCACTGTACTTTTATTAGACACTGTCCCATGATGAATTCTAAAAGCACTGTACTTTTATTAGATACTGTCTGATGATGAATTCTAAAAGCACTGTACTTTTATTAGACACTGTCTGATGATGAATTTTAAAAGCACTGTACTTTTATTAGACACTGTCTGATGATGAATTCTAAAAGCACTGTACTTTTATTAGCCACTGTCTGATGATGAATTCTAAAAGCACTGTACTTTTATTAGCCACTGTCCCATGATGAATTCTAAAAGCACTGTACTTTTATTAGCCACTGTCTGATGATGAATTCTAAAAGCACTGTACTTTTATTAGACACTGTCCCATGATGAATTCTAAAAGCACTGTACTTTTATTAGCCACAGTCCTATGATGAATTCTAAAAGCACTGTACTTTTATTAGAAACTGTCTGTTGATGAATAACAAAAGCACTGTACTTTTATTAGACACTGTCCCATAATGAATTCTAAAAGCACTGTACTTTTATTAGACAGTCCCATGATGAATTCTAAAAGCACTGTACTTTTATTAGACACTGTCCCATGAATTCTAAAAGCACTGTACTTTTATTAGACACTGACCCATGATGAATTCTAAAAGCACTGTACTTTTATTAGACACTGTCCCATGATGAATTCTAAAAGCACTGTTTTTTTTATTAGACACTGTCCCATGATGAATTCTAAAAGCACTGTACTTTTTTAGACAGTCCCATGATGAATTCTAAAAGCACTGTACTTTTATTAGACACTGTCCCATGATGAATTCTAAAAGCACTGTACTTTTATTAGACACTGTCCCATGTGAATTCTAAAAGCACTGTACTTTTATTAGATACTGTCTGATGATGAATTCTAAAAGCACTGTACTTTTATTAGACACTGTCTGATGATGAATTTTAAAATCACTGTACTTTTATTAGACACTGTCCCATGATGAATTCTAAAAGCACTGTACTTTTATTAGCCACTGTCTGATGATAAATTCTAAAAGCACTGTACTTTTATTAGCCACAGTCCCATGATGAATTCTAAAAGCACTGTACTTTTATTACTGTCCCATGATGAATTCTAAAAGCACTGTACTTTTATTAGACACTGTCCCATGATGAATTCTAAAAGCACTGTACTTTTATTAGACACTGTCCCATGATGAATTCTAAAAGCACTGTACTTTTTTTAGACAGTCCCATGATGAATTCTAAAAGCACTAAACTTTTAATAGACATTGTCCCATGATGAATTCTAAAAGCACTGTACTTTTATTAGACACTGTTCCATGATGAATTCTAAAAGCACTGTACTTTTATTAGACACAGTCCCATGATGAATTCTAAAAGCTCTGTACATTTTTAGACACTATCCCATGATGAATTCTAAAAGCACTGTACTTTTATTAGCCACTGTCTGTTGATGAATAACAAAAGCACTGTACTTTTATTAGACACTGTCCCATGATGAATTCTAAAAGCACTGTACTTTTATTAGATACTGTCTGATGATGAATTCTAAAAGCACTGTACTTTTATTAGCCACTGTCTGATGATGAATTCTAAAAGCACTGTACTTTTATTAGCCACTGTCCCATGATGAATTCTAAAAGCACTGTACTTTTTTTAGCCACTGTCTGATGATGAATTCTAAAAGCACTGTACTTTTATTAGCCACTGTCTGTTGATGAATAACAAAAGCACTGTACTTTTATTAGACACTGTCCCATGATGAATTCTAAAAGCACTGTACTTTTATTAGACACTGTCTGATGATGAATTCTAAAAGCACTGTACTTTTATTAGCCACTGTCTGATGATGAATTCTAAAAGCACTGTACTTTTATTAGCCACTGTCCCATGGTGAATTCTAAAAGCACTGTACTTTTATTAGCCACTGTCTGATGATGAATTCTAAAAGCACTGTACTTTTATTAGCCACTGTCTGATGATGAATTCTAAAAGCACTGTACTTTTATTAGCCACAGTCCTATGATGAATTCTAAAAGCACTGTACTTTTATTAGAAACTGTCTGTTGATGAATAACAAAAGCACTGTACTTTTATTAGACACTGTCCCATAATGAATTCTAAAAGCACTGTACTTTTATTAGACAGTCCATGATGAATTCTAAAAGCACTGTACTTTTATTAGACACTGTCCCATGAATTCTAAAAGCACTGTACTTTTATTAGACACTGACCCATGATGAATTCTAAAAGCACTGTACTTTTATTAGACACTGTCCCATGATGAATTCTAAAAGCACTGTTTTTTTTATTAGACACTGTCCCATGATGAATTCTAAAAGCACTGTACTTTTTTAGACAGTCCCATGATGAATTCTAAAAGCACTGTACTTTTATTTGACACAGTCCCATGATGAATTCTAAAAGCACTGTACATTTTTAGACACTGTCCCATGATGAATTCTAAAAGCACTGTACTTTAATTAGCCACTGTCTGTTGATGAATAACAAAAGCACTGTACTTTTATTAGACAGTCTCATGATGAATTCTAAAAGCACTGTACTTTTATTAGACACTGTCCCATGTGAATTCTAAAAGCACTGTACTTTTATTAGATACTGTCTATTGATGAATTCTAAAAGCACTGTACTTTTATTAGACACTGTCTGATGATGAATTTTAAAATCACTGTACTTTTATTAGACACTGTCCCATGATGAATTCTAAAAGCACTGTACTTTTATTAGCCACTGTCTGATGATAAATTCTAAAAGCACTGTACTTTTATTAGCCACAGTCCCATGATGAATTCTAAAAGCACTGTACTTTTATTACTGTCCCATGATGAATTCTAAAAGCACTGTACTTTTATTAGCCACTGTCTGATGATGAATTCTAAAAGCACTGTACTTTTATTAGACACAGTCCCATGATGAATTCTAAAAGCACTGTATTTTTATTAGCCACTGTCTGATGATGAATTCTAAAAGCACTGTACTTTTATTAGACACAGTCCCATGATGAATTCTAAAAGCACTGTACTTTTATTAGACACTGTCCCATGATGAATTCTAAAACACTGTACTTTTATTAGACACTGTCCCATGATGAATTCTAAAAGCAATGTACTTTTATTAGGCACTGTCCCATGATGAATTCTAAAAGCACCATACTTTTATTAGACACTGTCCCATGATGAATTCTAAAAGCACCATACTTTTATTAGACACTGTCCCCTGATGAATTCTAAAAGCACTGTACTTTTATTAGACACTGTCCCATGATGAATTCTAAAAGCACTGTATTATCTACTATAAGACCATGTATTATCTACTGTAATACACTGTACCACAAAGAAACAATATCTTAATGTGAAAGCAATAGTTGTTAAATGAATAAAAAAAAGTCTGAAGCACATTTTTGATTCTGTTGATTTATAATTACTATTTCAGTGAGCAAACAGAATACAGAGACACATTGCTATTACAAACAGAAAACAGGGACACAGAGAATACAGGTAAACACTGCAATTACAAACAAAAGATGGGGACACACTACCATTACAAACAGAATACACAGATAGATTGCTTTACTAACAGAATTCAAGGAAACACTGCTATTACAAATGAATACAGGGACAAACTGCTTCTATAAACAGAATACAGGGACACACTGGAGGAGGAGGAGGAGGAGGAGGAAGAAGAAGAAGAAGAAGAAGAAGAAGAAGAAGAAGAAGAAGAAGAAGAAGAAGAAGAAGAAGAAGAAGAAAGAAGAAAGAAGAAGAAGAAGAAGAAGAAGAAGAAGAAGAAGAAGAAGAAGAAGAAGAATCATCATGCTTAATTTATAGATGTTTACTCATTAGTCAAGGACTATTCTCCCTTCAGGCTTTCTTAAGGACATTAGATGAAGATAGCAATAATTACTGTTTAACATATTTCGTAATAAAATACTAAATTCCATTATCTATTAGAAATATATGCATGCTCATTATATCTCCTCTTAAATACTCTAATATTTTTAACAGATTTTACATGTAGTGGAAGCTTGTTCCATATAACTGTACCAGAATATTAGAACTCTTTAAATTGTTCTGTTCTTGGTTTTGGTGCTAGAAGGTTTCCATGTAACATTGATCTCAACTGGTATTGTGTTGAAAAAGGTCTAAGTTCTAAAGATACTCTGGTGCAGTTCCATGTAGATATTTATATAAAAGAACTGTCTTGTGAAAATCTATTCTTTCATATATAGCGAACCATTTGTGTTCTGTATAGATGCATCTAAAATTATGTGTGCTGCTTGTTTCTGAAGTTTATAAATCCTATCAAGCTCTGATTTAACACCGTTTCCCCATACATCTGAATATTAATCCATTGTAGGAAGAATATAATGTTTGCAGTATAGATTGTGCTTTTCCGTAAGTAATTATTTCTTGATTCTGCTGAGTAGTGCAATTTTGGATGAGTTTTTTTACAAAGCTTATCAATATAATCATTCCATAAATTATTATCTACAGACACACCTACAAGCTTTTCATGTTTGACATTTTCTAACAGATGATTATTTATTGCAAGAGATAGTTCTTTGTTCCCCAACTTGTGTAGCTTTTGTGATGTCCCCAAAATCATACATTTTGTTTTAACTTCAATAATTACCCCCTTATTTTGTTGTGCCCACCCTATTTAATTTTGGACTCTAATAAGGCCAGAGTTTAATCTCATTTGGATGACTGCAGCATCATAGGTAGATGTATACAAAGTTGAATCATCTGCATCTGTGGATTCATTATTGAATGGTAGATCATTGACATAAATAAGGAAGAGGAGAGGGTCTCAAACTGAGCCTTGAGGAACCCCTGAATGAATAGTGAGAGTCTGAGAGCTAATATTGCCAATGCTTACTTGCTGAGACCTTTGGTTTAGGCATGATTTAAAACAGTTTAAAGAAGGAATGTTAAACCTGTAACATTTCAACTTTTGCAGTAGAATTTCATGATCAACAAAATCAAAGGCTTTTTTGAAGTCAAGGAAAACAATCCCAGTCATGAGTCCATTATCCAATTCATTTAGCCAAAAATCAATTAATTTGGTAAGTTCTGTTTGGCATGAGTGGTACTTTCTAAATCCTGATTGCGCTTTATGAAATAGAGAGGTTTCAAAAAATTTATAGACCTAAATGGCTACATGCTTTTCAAACAATTTTGACAATAGAGGTAGAATTGATATTGGTCTGTAATTCCATGGATCCTCCTTTTCTCCTTTCTTAAAGATAAGTGTAAATCTTGCACACTTCAGAGTTTCTGTTAAGTTACCACTCATTATACTTCAGTTTAAGACAAGTGTTAATGACTTAGTTATTAATGGTGCAGCAATTTTAAGATTCATAGACCAATACGATCCAATCCTGAGGTTTTTTTAATATTCAACTTATCAAAAACATCACTTTCACTAATATTAGCTATTGAAAAATAATTATCCTAAGGAATTTTGGCTCTTATAAATGATAGAAGAGCATCAAGTTCAATTGGAATGTTAGACTGGTTCTGAATACTGTTACCCGAGATGCTTATGAAGAAATTGTTGAACATGTCCACAATGTCTTGTACAGATGTTGCTGTATCCTCATTTTGTTTAAGTCTAGTGGGAAAACAACTGTTCTTGGGTTCAGCTCTTTCAGATGGGTCCACAACATCTTGGTACTCTTACTTTCATCAATAGCCTGTTTATAGTAGTTCTCTTTAGCCTTATTTATCAGGCACTTAGTCTTATTCCTCCACGTTCTATAACTTTTCATGTCTTTTTTCTTGTGGAAATTATCTCTTAGATGCCTAGTGTCATTGATCTCAGGGGTAATCCACTTGGGTGTAATTTGCTGTTTAACTCTTTGTTTTAATTGGGGCATGTTTGTCTATGGCTGCATTGAACATCTGATATCATTTGTCTAATGCGGAGTTGACATCAACAACATTGCAGACTGATTGGAAGGGTTTGCAAACTTAATCATTTAAGAACATTTACTCATCAAACTGTTTAAAGTCCCTGTATTGTATTTCAATGTGCTGACCATTTTTATATGATTTTGGAATATATCTAGTTATACAGACTGGGTAGTGGTCACTCAGTGCATAGTGGCACATTAATTTCACTTATGTTATCAGGTTTATTAATACAGACATGATCAATGATAGTAGCACTTTTATCTGTTACTCTAGTTGGGGTGTAAATTTATTGAGTAAAGTTGAAAGTTTCAAAGTTATTTAACCATGTTAATGGCGGAGTTTTCATGCAGTCAATGTTAAAATCACCTAATATGATAGATTCTAAATCTTTCTTTAGTAATGCTTTTTGAATCTGCAAATCTATTAATCGAATTAGATGTGAAACTGGGTGGCCTGTAAACTGAACACCAGAGTATTGGCTTTGATTGGGCAAGAGTTACTTGATCCAGATACTCTCTACCCCAATAGTCTCTGGACTAATGGAACTGTCTACATAGAGAAGAATATCCCCACCCCCATGGATTCCCTATATCTTCTTTTGAAGTTGAACCCCTGTATTTAGAGAGCCAGATCATTAGTATCATCAGAAAGAAAGGTTTCACATAGACCTAGAATATTGACGGATCTAGTTTGCTGTAACATTAACTTAATCTCATTCAGCTTAGGGAGTATCTGTTGAATATTTAGGTTGATTACTTGTAGACCTCTTTTGAGTAGGCCAAAGGCATGACAATTTTGATCAGAGGATTGGTTTTCAGACATGGTTGTATGTAATGCATTGTTTTTAGACATTACAGATTTCTTTTCATCACCTTAATTATTTACATAAACTCATGAAGAGGATAACATACAAGATCCATCTTTTGTACCATGACCACATGTAGTGGGTATATGAGAATTTTCAATATGAGACTGATTCACATTTGTACAAGAAGACATTGATGTATTAGACACTTAAGGAGCCTCAGAGGGAGAAGTAACTTGAACAGTAGGACATAGTTGTTTATATGCTAAAGAGTTGCACTTTGTACACAAATCAGATAGTGCCTGAAACCTGCTTATAAAATTATAATTATTAAATTGTAAAGTATACACATACTGCAATGCATTTTGTTGATTGATATGTGTTGTATAGCATGTACATCTTTGCCTTCTACCTAGTGGTATGTGCATAACTTTAGCTTATGTCCTAGTTCGTTACAAACATGGCAACTAATCTGTTTTCAATGCAGACACCAATCTGTGTGACATGACCCTGCTCTCCACAATACAAGTAGTTTTCTTACTCATGTCTAACCCTTGTCTATATTCTTTATGACAGGATTTTCAGATCTGTGGACTTCAGGGATGGGTGTTGAAGCCCTTGGCTGAGAGGTAATTAGTTTCAAACTTGTGCTTACTCCCATTTGCTGACAAGTGTTGATAAAATAATTAACCATTCTGTATAGCCTGGCCCTTGTACATGAATTTTACCAGTTGTTATGTAGAGAGTTACTGTGGCAGAAACTGTTATCCATGGATTGCTGGAATTGTTTTGGAGTCAGCTGTGATTGTTATACTCTGCATATTATGTTGGATTTTAAGAAAGTTTGTAAATGAAGAGGAGGAGTCAGCCATGTTTGATTTTGGTGTCACACAATCTTAATAGGTTGAATCTATTTCAAGTGAATATTTTTGTTCATTATTGAGTGAATCCATATTATTTATATCATATAAGAGATCCTCTTGGGTAAATCCTGAAAATAAATCTGATAAATCTGATTTGAAAAATGAGTAGATCCACTGAGACAGTGACGAAGTTGCCATATTTGTTTTACTGTTCTTTTGTCTGATCATGCAGACATGCAATCTGTACTTATATCTACATACTGAGCTTACTAAGTTACCATGACACTTTATGCACAGCCTAAATTAGTTGCTGGTAGCACTTAGAACTAGTATATTTTCTTCTGTACAGCTGTATTTCCAAATTTGTCAGGAGCTGATTAGGAGTCTCAGAACACAGCGACCATTAAAAAAAAAATTACATTACAAATAAAATGCATAGATAACCTGCTATTACAAAGAGAATACAGGGACACACTGCTCTTACAAAGAGAATACAGGGACACACTGCTATTACAAAGAGAATACAGGGACACACTGCTATTGCACACAGAATACAGGGACACACTGCTATTGCACACAGAATACACAGACTCACTGCTAATGCACACAGAATACAGGGACACACTGCTATTACAAAGAGAATACAGGGACACACTGCTATTACAAAGAGAATACAGGGACACACTGCTATTACAAAGAGAATACAGGGACACACTGCTATTACAAAGAGAATACAGGGACACACTGCTATTACAAAGAGAATACAGGGACACACTGCTATTGCACACAAAATACAGGGACACACTGCTAATGCACACAGAATACAGGGATACACTGCTAGTGCACACAGAATACAGGGACACACTGCTATTGCACACAGAATATAGGGACACACTGCTAATGCACACAGAATACAGGGACACACTGCTAATACACACAAAATACACAGACACACTGCTATTGCACACATAATACAGGGACACACTGCTATTACAAAGAGAATATCAGAAACAGAATACAGACACACTGCTGTTACAAATGAATACAGCAATACACTGCTTTTATAAACAATACTGGGACACACTGCTATTACAAATGAATACAGTAATACACTGCTATTACAAACAGAATACAGGACACAGAGCTATTTCAAACAGAATACAGTGACACACTGCTATTACAATTACGTTTCACACAGATAACAAATTGGTAAATAAACAACCTGCATATTAACCCACTTTCTCATATTCTCTATCTCATATTATCTCATTTTCGCATATTTGCCCACTTTCTCATATTATCTTACTTTAAATTATTATATTAGCCCACTTTCCCATATTAGCTCACTTTCTCATATTAGCCCTCTTTCTCATATTTGCTTACTATCTCACATTAGCTCACTTTCTCATATTATTTCACTTTCTCACAGCCATTTTTAATCTTGTGTACATCTGAAGCTATATTTATTCATGCGTGGAGCCAATTCACTAAATGTAAACTGAATTGAGGTGAGATTGTTTCAAATCAATTGAACACATATATGAAGCACATTTCCACTGGTCTCCTGTTAATTTAACCGAGCAATCACTTGAATGAAATATCACTCATGAACACTTACAAATCTTGTTGGCTTCACTCTTTTCTTTGTTACTTTGAACAAGCTGAGATGTGTAACACACCCAAAAACTAAATCATATTTGTATACAAAACTGAAAAACATTATATATACATGTATATGATTCTGGAAAATGGTATATTTATGTTTGACACTGAAAAAAGGTTAATTTTATGAAGATGATGACTGGAATTCATATTCCTCTTACATTCAAAAGAGGTCATGAAATCTTGGTGCTATTTTTCTAAATTTGGTATATGATGATATGAAAGTGATGGATTAAAATCAAAGTGAGTAATGTCTATAAAAGACAGGTGTCAAACAAAACAAATGCAATTAATCTTGTGATCAAAATGATCAATAGAAAGTGACAATCAATTAACAGGTATCTGAATCACCTAGTCCACTATGTTCTAACTGATGTGGCTTCACCTAATTTTAATGGGACATTAACATCACACGGACATGACATCTTAAACACTACATGAATGACACTAGACATGTAGAAATTGATCAAATAAAAGAATTTTGCCAACTAATATCATGTATAGAGGACTCAGCTGATCATGTATAGAGGACTCAGCTGATCATGTGTAGAGGACTCAACTGTTGGAATGTTCAGGCATCCAATAATGAGAAGCATATATACTTTTAGGCAGATTCCAGTGTCCTGTAAGCCCACATGGGATTATGTAGTAATCCAATAACAAGAAGCAGGTGTACTTTTGGACGATTCCAGTGTCCTGGAATCCATGAGTTCATGTAGTAATCCAATAATGAGAAGCATATGTACTTTTAGGCAGATTCCAGTGTTCTGGAAGTCAATGAGTTTATGTAGAAATAAAAGAATATATCCTATGCAAACTATCTCCCAAACTCTTTTGATTTTACTGTATCCAGATTTTAAAAAAAATTCTAAAGATAAAGGCATAATTAACACGTACAATCTCTAAATCATAAATGAAGTCATTTCGATGATGTAAACTCATTACAAACATTTTATATAAATTGGATAAGAATTGTAGTCATTGTATGAAGAAAGAGTAAGCAGCTCAGCCAATCAGATACAAGATGTTATAAATGCTGATCACATAGTAACAAAATAAAAATGCATAGCTGCCAACCTTCTAGGCTTGCAATTAGCGAAAACAAGGATAAAATTTATGAGCATTGACATGAAGCGATCTTTGAGTCAGAGAATATTTGTCTGAACAAATGTTCCGCACAAGATCATGATAAAAAGGCTTAACATATTCCATAGCTTAAATCTACTGAAGTTCTTAAGTTTCCCAACCTCTTGTTTTGCTACCAATGTACTTCCTCACATCATCTCTGCCATCTAGTCTGTGTTTCCTCCGACCCTTGCCACCCCATTTTTTATATTTGGACAAATGGTGTTGACATGGGGTAGCCACTTGCTAGCCAGTGTAGCAAACTTAAACAACTTTTTCTCAAGATATACCTGCATAAAATAGATGGCAATATGATTTATTTTCTCAGATATTGCAAGCATAGCATTCATTATGTCTTTAATCTGCTGACAGATGAGTTGAAAGAATATCGTTGCTGAAATTGGACCTGGATCTGGCCATTTTCATTCCTAGTCACAACCTACATGTCAGTGTTTGATGGCTGAATGCATGGCCAGTTTTTGGTATATCTGAAACATAGCTTCACCTTTTGTCCAATACATTTCTTTTTCCCTGGTGGTGAAGACATTGTCAATATCAATAACGAACGGTAAATCAAATCGGTTTTGGTGGTGCATGTGCTAAGCAAAATTCAGTTAGTGTACAATTTCTCTCGAATGCATTTGTAAAACTATTCTTATACATATAGATTAAAATATGCTAAAATGCTTTCTACCTGGCCAACAGTATCAATTGGCTATAGTTCTACTAATGTCACGACCAGCAATACTGGACCATTTCAGCAACTGCTGATATCATGACTAGCACTTAACAGGAAGTTGGTTATTTTATTAAAGTTTTAAATTACTGAGAATTGGGAAATTCATGATTTTTTTGCATGTGGCAAGAATTCCTGAATCCATGAAAAAGTCGTGAAATTCACGCCAAAATCATTAGGGTTGGCAGCTATGTAAATATATGGTGGAGCAAACTCCAACTCGAATTGAGTTTCCTGACTTCTAGCATATTCAGCCAGTTAGATACATGATTACCTCACTAATATGCATAAATCTTGCTAATAATGAAATGTATCTAACAGCTGGAGAATATAATACTATTTAACAAGAAATCAAATCTGATCAGAAATACAAATGCACGATGGTTGACAAGCTCAAGATCACATCACTGATATGCATAATTTTCACTCATAATCATACACAAATAAGAGCTTGATGACAAAGGCCTAATTATTAAGTTTGATCAAATATCTATCAAATTTAGAGTGTCCAGAAAGGAAAAAACCTTCTGTAACACATCCTAATATGCTTACAGCTTGCTTGTAATAAAATGCATTATAAATCTTGTGATATAAGCCTATTTACAAAGTCTGATCCAAGATTTCAACCAAGTAACCAAGCTTGATGATTAAATTAATAAGGAATAAAGTCTCTGTAGAGTGGTAACTCACCCAGATACTCACATGCAGAGATCACCTCATTAATATGCATGGATCACATGCATTATCAAACACATTCTTGTTTAAAAAAGCCTATAATTAAAGTTTGATCAAAATCAAACATATGGCTTCAAGAGTGGTGACAAAATCAACCAATCAGCTTCAAAGATTATATCAGATGTAGAATGAACAATGAATGATTATCATGTGCAGATCACAAGAGTCAAAAACAATGACAACATATTAAATCTAACAATGACAACATATTAAATCTGTATCCAAATCATATTGCTTTAATAGTGATAATAAGCTCTGACCATTGGATTCAAGATCACTTCATTACACATGGATCATTAATTAACCTGTCCAAAATTCCTGATGATATAAATCCATATTTCAGGCTGGATCAAAATCAGTTCAGAAGTTTATAATAATTTCCATAGAAGCTTATTACACTGCATACATCATCATTCTAAAGATCTTGAATCATTTAAGCATACAAGTCTGATGACAACCAGATAATATCTTGATGCCATTCATCTAAGTTCTTGATAATAAAAGCATATATCTCAAAGCCAATCAGATGCAGGTTGACCTAATTAATGTAAGTTTTATCTCAAAGCCAATCAGATGCAGGTTGACCTAATTAATGTAAGTTTTATCTCAAAGCCAATCAGATGCAGGTTGACCTAATTGATGTACGCGTATCTTGCTCGTTATTGAAATCATCCAAAATCTTGATGATATAAGCACATATTTCGAATGTTATCAAAATCAGATTAGAAATATGGCTTCCAGATTGGTAATAAATTCAACCAATGATGCACAAAATTATCTCATTAGTATCACAGAGCTTACTCATTAATGAATTTTTCCAAGATGACAAATTCAAAATTTTCATTTTTGATCAAAACTTTATCGGGAATATCTCGTCTATAGTGATAACAAGGTTAGACAATCAGATACAAGATCACCTAATTTATATTCATGAATCTTGTTTATGAAAGATTTTGATATAATAATAAACCCTGGTAAGCAGAGCCACACCAAGGCCAGGTGAACTAATAGAGCATTTATGAGTTTTATGACCATAAACTTTTGTATCCTAATTTTGCTCTAAATATAGCAGTTTAACTGCACATGTATGTTTTGACACCAACAGTTATCATAATTCTGTTATCCAAATTACACATTACATTTAGCTACTCATGTACAGTATTTCTCCCATGCTATGTAAAGCGGGCCCACCTTATAAATGTCTTCGAAAGCAAGGAATGGGCTTAACATTAGACAAGAAATATTGATGTTGTTGGTGAAATAGTCTTTTCATCATGCTTGGAGATTAATATAAGACAATGCATATATGACATGTTGTATGTAAGAGATTATCATGGGATAAATACAAGTACAGTAAGCTGTATGTGAGAGATTCTCTTGGGAGTAATACAAGTACAGTAAGCTGTATGTAAGAGATTCTCTTGGGAGTAATACAAGTACAGTAAGCTGAATGTGGGAGATTATTATGGGATGAATACAAGATTGGTAAGCTGTATGTAGGAGGTTGTCATGTGATTAATACAAGTATGGTAAGCTGTACATGCATTAATACTGAACTTACATTTTCTTTAAGTTTTGGTTTAATCCATTCAGGTATCCAGTCAGCTCTGTCTACATTGAATCTCACCTCAACTTTAGTATTTACTGAAATATACAAGATCATAAAATATACAAGACAACAATGACATATCCTAAAATAGGAAGTAAATGTATTCAGGAGGACTTCATTTTTACAATTCTGAAGTCCTTAAATGGAATACAAGAATATAATGTCAAAGTCCTTAAATGGAATATAAGAATATGTCAATGTGTTTACATGGAACACAAAAATATAATGTCAAAGTCCTTAAATGGAACACAAGAATATAATGCAAAGTCCTTAAATGGAATATAAGAATATAATGTCAAAGTCCTTAAATGGAATATAAGAATATAATGTCAAAGTCCTTAAATGGAATATAAGAATATGTCAAAGTCCTTAAATGGAATATAAGAATATTATTGTCAAAGTCCTTAATACAATACAAGATTCTGTTACTATAATATGAATACATGTCTGCCATGTGTTACATATATGTAATTCAATTATTTGATTGTTAGTTTTAATTTTTTTAATTCCATTACATGTACATGTTTTTGTAATGTAACTTTGTTTTCTGGATTTGACTTTTTATAAAAATAAATTCAGTTTAGTTCTGTTTAACCTGTTATAATAGAGAAACACTATCTAGTTTCTGATCTTGATTCAGAAACTGGGGCAGTTCTAGTAAACAACTTTCTTTAAATATTTTTTATTCATTCCCAGAGTAGGAACCATTGATTTCAGTTAAGGCCATTCTGGGACTATGTGATGTTAAGTAAAAACATATATGTTGTTCTGGAAGGCAGCCATATGACTTTCATTTAACTTAGTCTTATAACTCATGTTATGGGGCCCTTAGTGGCCAAGTGGTCTGAAGCGAAGACCGTTATGGATCACTGCCATCTCACCTCTGGGTGAGTTCGAGTCCAGACTCAGCTAACATGGGTAAGTGAGAAAGCCTGTCAGTAGCTTCTCGTGGGTCGGTGGTTCTTCCCAGGTTTTCCAGGGTTCTTCCTCCACCATTAATATTGGCCGCCATGTATAGCCTATCATGTGCTGAAAAATGGCATTAAACCCTACATCAACAACAACATAACCCATGTTTTAATAAGAATTAGCCAGTTTGGGCTCTAAACCTTTGTCATATTTTGTTGTTATCAGTTCTGAGTTAAAATTTTATTTAATATTTAATGGAATTAGTAAAAAAAAATTCCTGTTAATATTAAGTGCTCTTACAAAATTCTTGGATAAAGACATTCACTGAGAAATATTTGGAATTCAATCCTGGAATGGTTTTTTTCTGCGGTTCAACAAGGAATTGTAAACACAAAAGCATTTAGATGTTTATGACAAATGTTATCACCCTCCATTTTGAATATCATTAGGACTCAAACTCAAATTCATTTAGGACTTTTTAATAAAAGGACTTCTATTTTTTAATTATTGGATTAACTTTGGATTTAATTCGTAAACCATTTAGTCCTTTTTTCTTATTCTTACCTTAGTTTTCTAGGAAAATAAATTATTTGTTAAATTTTACAAAGCTTTTTGTCTTCACTCTTTTCATGTTACTTTTTGTACATGCCTAGGAAAATAACACATGATAAAAAGTAGTGGTAAGAACTTGCAGTTTCATTAAAATGGCTTCATGCAAAACATACTAATGAATGCTGCTACGTTGTTTAAGTACAAGCATAAAAATGTAGGTAATGCAAACAGTTTTCAAAACTTCAAACCTATATTCATATGCTGGTCTTCAGCTCCACTAGATTTCAAAATTACACACCTTTACTCACATAATGGCCTTCAGCCCCACTAGATTCAAAATTACAAACCTTTACTCACATAATGGCCTTCAGCCCCACTAGATTCAAAATTACAAACCTTTACTCACATAATGGCCTTCAGCCCCACTAGATTCAAAATTACAAACCTTTGTTTACATGCTGGCCTCCAGCTCCACTAGATTTCAAGTACTTGATTTCCAACTGATCTGTAAAAAAAAAAATGATCATTATCAAAGTTATTATTATTATTATTATTATTAATTTTTATTATTATTACTATTATCATTATTATTATTATTATTATTATTATTATTATTATTATTATTATTATTATTATTATTATTTCTGATGTTATTGTTGGTTCTACTACTGTGTTATTATCATCAAACCACCACCACAATCTTCGAATGGATATTGTAAGTTGCATATTGGTCACAACTCTGTAAAACATATGCAGTGCTGAAAAAAATATTTTTCAGACACCGGCCTAGGGATACTGAATTAAAAAATCTCAAAAGTCTTGAATGAAATTACACAAGTCCAACATCCTCATGCCCAAAATTTCTCCTTTTCTAATACTGTCATACAATGTTGCAATGGCTAAAATTTTATAGGGTTTAAAGGTAATGCAAGTGTCATCAGTGTTCATTATTACATTCACTATGGACTGGATGTTCCTTGTGTTCAAACTCCTCTGACGGATTCTCTGAGTGAATCCTGGTCAGACCTGACAGTTGACATATGTTGATGTGTTGTTTGCAGTATTTGCAAAGAATTAATAGCAAAGCCCCCACCCTCATCATTATTTTGCTGGTGTGCTTCACAAAGTAAAACTCTATCAACCAAGAGTTCTGAATTTCGTTCTGCTAGGCTTTGCTGGTAGGTAATAACTTCCTAAATTGGGTAAAAAAATTACACTTGAACACTATTCCAACAACTGAAATGATCATGCTTTGCATTCTACACTGGCAGTAAAATCTGACCTCAAAGAAACATTGCTGTTGTCCACAAACTTGTCAAAACTATCAATATGGCTTAAACATCCTCATTCAAGGCAATAATATGTAGTAACTTTTGTTCTTGAACACTCATCTAGCATCTCTTTAATTTACCAATAATGGGTTGTTCCACTTCCTGATCCTACCTACAAATTAGTACAATGGGCTTACCCACTGCAGCCTTCAAACAGTCATCTCACTAGCTATTGTCAGCCAATTAAAAAATATGTGAAATGGTGCTTTATACATGATCCTTTTGCCTTTAATTGCCATTATTTAAACTGCCCAAAGGATAGTTTTCCATCAGCTCCAAGCAGGAGTGTTTACTGGTTACTTATACTATATTTAACAGGCATATAATGAAAGGGGGTGAGGGTTGTGGAGGGGAATTAAAATTGTGTTTTCTTTGATAGGATAGTGTCAGGGGCTTTGGGACTACAACATTGTATTTTTAGTATGTTTCAATTTGATTAAAATTGGATCTCAATTTCATGTTGGAGAGTGGTGATCTGATTTTGATTGTGCTGTGTTATGGCACATGTCAACATCTTGAAAATACATTTATACATTTCATCAATGTGATCAAAGTTTCCTAAAGCAAATAAATATTTTTAGACAAGCCCAATGGGCCCTCACTTATAATACATGAGCCTGATCTAAAATTAGAGGGGCAAAGGCATTGGGCTATTGGATTTTTAAAATTAGAGTGGCCCCATTAGCCGTGCTATTGAGTTTCTAAAATTAAAGTGGCTCCAAGCGCTGGGCTATTGGATTTCTTTTTAGCACTTATAGGTAAAATCTAGTCATCATTTTATATATATATATATATATATATATATATATATATATATATATATATATATATATATATATATATATATGTGGGTCACGCTACCAGACCAAGTGGGCAAAAAAAAAGTCGCCTGAGAAGCATAAACTTCGCCTTCTGTTATGAAAGTGAAAACCACTTCGCCCTCTGATTTTTTCCAACGTAATATGACTGTAGATTACAACTTTGAGATGCCCCTTCTCGATGTAGCCAGTAAGTTCTGGCACTGTGTAACCCAAAGCCAAATATATTTACTTGGTGTTGATACCAATCAGCTTATGTCGACAAAGAAATGCTTGCACAAAGAAATGCTTGCACTGTTCACATGCAAGTGCTAATTGACCATTAACCCTTTTCCGGAGCAAGATATCACTGCTTGATTTCATGAAGTTGGGCCTACCTGCTATGATGACAAGATGCCAAATTCTGTTTCGAAATATATGCAAATAGTAATTGCTTTAAAAAATACAAGCGGTGAAGAGCATTTTCTAATTTATAACCTCTTTTTAATAAATGGAGATTTTAACAGCCGTATTTGCGTATTTATGTATAAAATCAGTTTGAAACCATAAATGAAATTTTAATGGCGGACATCGCTGCGTATTTGATATACCACTTCATTCAACTGTGAAAATACTAAAGTTATATATAGTAATGAAGCAGATAATATTTAACGAATCCATGTTATTATTACCAGTAGGTAGGCAAACCAAAATATACAGAACTTTTAATGGGTTTTTGTAACGAAGGAAGAAAGTGTGTAGTTCGAGACACCCCCGGTCAAAAAATAGATGCACTCACTCTGTACAAGACATATTCTTGGATTTTTGGTTGCAGGTAAAAATAGTGTCCAGTTAAGTTATATATCGACTTTAGTGCTTCAGTATGTTGATTATGAATAGTTACATTAATGTTTTATCGAGAACAATGAAATCAGGACGAACAGTGTGGTTTTAAGTCACCTGTGCATTTATTCCTATGTACATCTATTAGGGACTGTTTCAAAAAATGCTAGAAAATCTTTTTGACCGCAATTGCACACAATACTTAAGAAAAATAAAATAAGTAGTAGTTTATTAAGCATTTTTACCAACTTGTATTTTACATGGCTCTACTATTGTTACTACTATCAGTGAAAATTAATTGCAATGTATAGATTCATATGTGATTTTTAAGCCATAGAGCCAAAATAAACTGCATTTACTTTAATTAAAAAACACATATACTATGCATGAATAAAATGGGTATGAATATAATTTTTTATAAGCGTACAAAATATATTGATACTCACAAATAAATATTTTTTAACTTGAAAATAAGGCATTGCTTAAAACTGTTAAAAGCATACCAAGAAATAGAGCACATCATTAAAATACAATAAAGCATCTCTCTCTGTTTATATATATATATATATATATATATATATATATATATATATATATATATATATATATATATATATATATATATATATATATAATGTCTATTGTTTCATTCTAGCTTCTCCCTGATTAACTCCCACTTCTCCCTGATCTGACCAAAAGAAGAAGTCACTTCTCCTTAAAATTTACGTCTAGCTTGACCCCCGTAATATATGTATGTATGTATGTATGTATGTATGTATGTATGTATGTATGTATGTATGTATGTATGTGTGTGTGTGTGTGTGTGTGTGTGTGTGTATGTATGTATGTATGTATGTATGTATGTATGTATGTATGTATGTATGTATGTATGTATGCATGTATGTGTGTATGTGTGTGTGTGTATGTGTGTGTATGTATGTATGTATGTATGTATGTATGTATGTATGTATGTATGTATGTATGTATGTATATATGTATGCATGCATGTCTGTCTGTCTGTCTGTCTGTCTGTATGTATGTATAGTGTACAGTATATCCCTGTGTGTTTTATTGCATAGTCCAATCTTCTCTCCATACACTCTCCAATACTCACCACAACTCCCAAACAGCTACCTAGGGGTCAAATGTTAAATCCATCTTGCTACTATGACAGACTATATAGGCTGAATTACATCCAAAAATAACTTTTCTGTACATTTTTACTGATGATGTATATTGTAAAATTTATCTTTGATTAGATTATGCATATGTGACTAGGGTTTGTTAAGAGCAAAAAATTAGACAGGACCTATAAATAGATGCTTTTGCATGTGTTGACAGTTACAAAAAAGAATCTTAAAAATAAGACTTAATGATGACAGGGTTAATTTCTCATTGGCTTATGGGACAATTCTGTAAGAATTTCTGTATCTTCCCACTGGTTGGGCAAGGTCATATAAATATACAATTTTGGAATAAATTAGTAAACTTATGTGGTGTAAATGTTATGATGTCATGTGGTGTATGTTATATGGTGTATATTATGTGGTGTATGTTTTGTGGTGTATGTTGTGAAATATAGTTACAACATACAATAGAAAGTGTATTTAAGGGGAAAACTGAGCAATCAGATTTATTCCTAATCTGGAATCATCTTCATTTCTTTTATTCAACTTGTAAGCCTGCAGAGATGTTGTATATTGTACTTAGATACTATTAAAGAGGGCTGTTTAGTGGAAACAAAAAGGGATCATTATTTGGTCTATAATATTGTTTTGCAACTATTGTGAATTATTCTGTGGAGTTCTGGACAATGCAATTATCACAATGTCATGATTCTTGTCAGACCAGTACATTTCTGGTCTATAAATTTAAATGGAACTTTTCATTCATTTGGGCTTTCATTTTTCATGATTATTTTTTATTCATTTCAAAATATTGAAGTTCCTTTCACATTTTCATTTCTAACTTTAATAATTAAGTTGTTTGTTAAGTTTGATAAAATTTCTTGGTTTTGCTTCTTTCGGTTACTTAGCGTATGACCCTACAGTCATAACATCATAGATCAGTTATAACATCGTATATCAGTCAACATCATATATCAGTCATAACATCATATATCAGTCATAACATCATATATCAGTCATAACATCGTATATACATCCTGCAGAAAATTGTTCTTTATAACAAGGAACTGCAAGTCAACATGTTGCTTATTATCATTTGTAATAAGATACAATAATATGTGATAGGCAGTTTGTAAAACAATAAGGACTTACTATCTTTTGATACGACCATGCTTGATAATTTTATCTCAATGAAAATATTGGCAAATGTTTAAATAAGTAAGCTATAATAAGACACTTTTCCCCTAACCACAACTTTTCAACAAATATCACAAACTTTCAGGTAATAAATGATGTATGAGAATAAAATGGTTACTACACTTTGTTATATGTACATGTAGTTATACCCGTACAAAGTATGCATGGAGTGAAAGGAAGACAGAAAAGGTGATTATTGGATGTATGATAAATCTCAAGATTCAAGGTATAAATTAATTTACTTAAAATGCATCAAAAAAGAAAAACATGTACTTTACCTATGGGTACATATCCTGAAAACGATCCTTCAATTGCTTTTTTCGAGAATTTTGTATCCTGGAAAAATAAATGAATTTAATATTTTTTATAAAGGCAAACTATATCCAATATTCCAATTAAAAGAAAGCTGAATCCAGTATTCCAAATGAAAGCAAACAATATGATATCCAGTATTCCAAGTGAAAGCAAACAATATGATATCCAGTATTCCAAATGAAAGCAAACAATATGATATCCAGTATTCCAAATGAAAGCAAACAATGATATCCAGTATTCCAAATAAAAGCAAACAATATGATATCCAGTATTCCAAGTGAAAGCAAACAATACGATATCCAGTATTCCAAATGAAAGCAAACAATATGAGATCCAGTATTCCAAGTGAAAGCAAACAATATGATATCCAGTATTCCAAGTGAAAGCAAACAATATGATATCCAGTATTCCAAATGAAAGCAAACAATATGATATCCAGTATTCCAAGTGAAAGCAAACAATATGATATCCAGTATTCCAAGTGAAAGCAAACAATATGATATCCAGTATTCCAAATGAAAACAAACAGTATGATATCTAGTATTCCAAGTGAAAGCAAACAATATGATATCCAGTATTCCAAATGAAAGCAAACAATATGATATCCAGTATTCCAAGTGAAAGCAAACAATATGATATCCAGTATTCCAAATGAAAGCAAACAATATGATATCCAGTATTCCAAATGAAAGCAAACAATATGATATCCAGTACTCCAAGTGAAAGCAAACAATATGATATCCAGTATTCCAAATGAAAGCAAATAGTATGATATCTAGTATTCCAAATGAAAGCAAACAATATGATATCCAGTATTCCAAATGAAAGCAAACAATATGATATCCAGTATTCCAAGTGAAAGCAAAGTACATCCAATATTCCAACTAAAAGCATGCTACATCAAATATTCCAAGTTAAAGCCAGCTATATCCAATATTACCACTCAAAGTAAGCTATATCCAATATTACCACTCAAAGTAAGCTACATCCAACATTACATGTGAAAGTAAGCTATTTCCAATATTCCAAGTGAAAGTAAGCTACATCCAATATTCAAAGTGATAGCAAACTACATCCAATATTCCATGTGAAAGTAAGCTACATCCAATATTTCAAGTGAAAGCTACATCCAATATTCCAAGTGAAAGCTACATCCAATATTTTTAGTGATAGCAAACTACATCCAATATTCCATGTGAAAGTAAGCTACATCCAATATTCCATGTGAAAGTAAGCTACATCCAATATTCCAAGTGATAGCAAACTACATCCAATATTCCATGTGAAAGTAAGCTACATCCAATATTCCATGTGAAAGTAAGCTACATCCAATATTCCATGTGAAAGTAAGCTACATCCAATATTCAAAGTGAAAGCTACATCCAATATTCCAAGTGAAAGCAAACTACATCCAATATTGCAATACAAAGCAAACTACATCCAATATCCCATGTGAGAGCAAACTACATCCAATATTCCATGCAAAAGCATGCTATATCCAATATTTCAAATGAAAGCAAGCTACATCCAATATTCCATGTGAAAGCAAACTATATCCTATATTCCAAATGAAAGCAAACTATATCCAATATTCCATGTGAGAGCAAACTACATCCAATATTCCATGTGAAAGCAAGCTACATCCAATATTCGAAATGAAAGCAAGCTACATCCAATACTCCATGTGAAAGCAAACTACATCCAAAATTCCATGTGAAAGCAAACTACATCCAATATTCCATGTGAGAGCAAACTACACCCAATATTCCATGTGAAAGTAAGCTACATCCAATATTCAAAATGAAAGCAAGCTACATCCAATATTCAAAGTGAAAGCAAGAGAAGATCCAGCTTACCAGCACAGGGAAGTGAAAAGGGACAATCACTGGATTTTGCACTTAGTCAAGACATCAAGTTACAAATCGACTCAAGGCAGTGTTTTTCAATTTTTAATTCGATTCAATGATGAAATTTTTTATCACTTAAAAGATCAGCTATTGACATAATCATATTTGTTGGTCACCGGAGCTGTCTATATACAGACAATTAGGAGGGTGTGTGAATAATATAGTTGGTTTGGTGTTGAACTACTATATGACCTCTGTGACTTTTACCATAATCAGAGTTTGGTCCAGGACAATAAAAAAGCCTCTAGATCTGGTTAATGGAAACACCAAAATACACAATTATCTTTTAGGTGTATATATTGGTGTATACACAGATGTTACAATTTGTAATTAATAATAATAATAATAATAATAATAATAATAATAATAATAATAATAATAATAATAATAATAATAATAATGAACAAAAGAAACTTTAAGTGATTTTGATCAAAATTATTTATTTTTCACCAAAATCAGACACAATCCTTGCAATGATGTCACTTGGTTGTACTTGATTTAATTCAACTGGACAGGTATAGTCTGAATATACCTCCCCATTAGTTTGCACCCCAGTACTGATCTAAAAAACAAAAAAACTAATTGAGATGCAAATAACTTGTCCGATCAATTATTGATTTATAATTTCAAACCTGATTATATCCAGGGAGGCCCTAAAATCATTATCATCTGTGGTTTTATGTATAAATGATGACCCTGCTCACCAGTCATTTCCAGTTCTGGGACAAGTCCATTTTTAGCAAAGTGGTGTATGCACAACTAGATACATACTTATGATATAAAAGGAAAATATGCCATATGCTTCCAATATTTACAATACTGAATCAAGATAAGAAAAAGAATGACAACTACAAATCATGTGAATTTAACAAGCTGTGTAAGTTTATGTACATGTGTGCAAAAGGATATAACTCTAAAGTCTCAAAATTATGGTAATTTACATAATTATCTAGCAGTTACTAAAAAGGAGGAACTATGTCATGCTTCTGTGTGATCTAAATATACACTCAGTGTACACAATAGGGCACTATGTTAGTATGGAAAGTCTGTTAAGCATGAAAAGTGCAATGGATGATAGTGTCAGAGCCATGCTGACCTCCATAAGGTTAGATATTAATCCAGTTCTATATGGGTGATTTCTCCAGTCAAAAATTAAAATAAAGCAAAAGATTATGATTGTGAGAATTCAGAGTGTATATTTGCACATTTTTAGACGAACATACATGTTGGTACATTGCTATATTTTGAATGGACATGTGTAGCTTTTCAGACTTTTGGCAATTCTGAAGTGATAAAAGGTGCATAACGAAAGTCAAATCATGTGGAGACTGGGGCCATACTTGCACTCCTTGTCTTAATTTATAATATCGATAAGGTAATTTCGTGTTGTACTTTAGGCCTACTGATAAAACGTCAGACTCCTTGGGACCTAGTCCTACAATGTAAGACAGCACATGTTTTTGTTTTAGTGCTATGTCTTACTACCCTAAATAACAGCCTTACATAGCCAGTTCTGATGTCCATGACATCAGAACAAGTAGTCAAAAGTTTCAGGAATATCTCACACACTTGGCAGCCTATATTGACACTCATGAACAAATTTATATGCAATTAATATACTTACTGTGCTGTCTTTATCCTGGTGGAGTCAACATATGTCACTAGCAAATGTAAACATTTTCATGTTCAGTTGACATGCATTTGTTGCAATGCAGTGTTAGTCAAGGTATGCTTAAGTATGTTCCAGAAGGTTCATGTGGAAAATGTTTCCTGAACAAAACAAAATGTTGCCTATAGTTCCATTAGGCATATTATATATTTTTTATTCATTTCATTAAAGAATAATATTTCAACCTAACCAGATTATGGCATTCCTGACTTTCATCACTTTCCAGCCAACTGAAATGTTGGCCAACGAAACTTAAAAACAGATCAGTTTCTTTGTTGAGAATTTGAATATATTGGAGAAAAGACATCAGGGTTAAGTCTGACAAAAACATTCTAACTTTACTTTGTAGAACGGCGTTATTGGTTTCCAGTTGTATGTGATATTCCTGAATATTTGACTTTTTTTACACTGTTAATCGACATCAAAACACGCTTCACTGCGCCATTAGTCAGGCAGTTAGACTCATCACCCATCCAGAAGAAAAATATCTGGATGATAGTGCTTACGGTTTAGAATTACTGTCGACCGAGTTACTACATTACCCTAATGACGCGATAGAATGTAAATAATTCCAATGAAACTCACTAAAATCAAATTTTATGTAGCTTTCTATCATTATTTAAACACACACAAATTATATTGCATTTACCTTCATGTATATTATGATAGAAAATATGTGTACTTTGGTAATTGAGTCTATTTCGGTGTGTCCAGTAACCCCTCGAAATCTTATGTCTTTACAATAAACATTTGTTTCCTACCTTAAATTCGACATGTTGGAGTGGATCAGGGTTACTATTTGGATAAATCTTTTCAAGAGCACAGTCGCTTTTATATGTCTGTCTTAGAAGAGTCACGGAATTATTTTTGACCGATTTCAATATACAGCAACTTCGTGAAATCATATTGTCTCCAAGTAAATGTCAAGGTCACAGATCAGGCTGTAAAATAAAAGGAGTAACAAAGGATTTCGATAAAGAAAAAAAGAGAGAGATCGTATCGTATCAGCAATTTAAAAAAAAAAAATAAATTATAATGGCAACTTTCATGTTACAAAAGTGAATATATCCCAAGACAGAGAGTGAATTAATTATAAGTAATTAAATTGATATAATCCCAGTATAAGTGGTAGCGTGGCCGAGCGGTCTAAGGCGCTGGTTTAAGGCACCAGTCTCTTCGGAGGCGTGGGTTCGAATCCCACCGCTGCCAATTGTTTTAATTTGTTTGCCTTAAATATAATTAATACCTACCGATTTTATTTCTTTATACCTTTTTTTTTATTTTTCTCCCCACATATAATTACCGAGTATAAACATTATGGTGGTAAAATAGTTTACCTGCGAAATTCAGCAAAAGCAGATCTATACTGCAGTAATCTTTTTCTGATATATGGGATAATACAGAACAATACAATCTGTTGAATTATAACAATCGGCGGTCTCGTTATAAAAACGTATTTGCTACATAACTATTTTTTTTTTCACAAACGATAGCAGCAGACAGTAATGAACAATGTTTATACAGCTTTTAAAAATGCTTACATACTTAAGTTTTTTCTTAGTATAATATACTTATCTTTTATCTTTGATATTGTATTATTATCGACTGATCTTATCTTTGATAAATGTAATACGATATAATTTCCTTTTATCTTTGATATTGTATTATTGGAGACTTTCCTTTTATCTTTGATATTGCAGTAGGAAATCCTTTTTATATGTGATATATCTTTGAACGAAGCTACCGCTTTTGCCTTACCCGTTACCATAAGGGTCATCTTCTCTAACCCCCATGACAAGTAATATAACAAGAGATTAGAGGCAGACCTTGTCTGAAATGTGGCAACAGAGTCAAATTAATTGACCATCTTTGCCAGCCTTGAGAATCTGTTCGCAAGTACTAAAAATTGTGCATAAAAATGTTCAACACCACCCAAGCACGAAAAAGAAATAGATGCAAAATTTCACCAGGATTGAAGTGATTGCAGTTTCCAATCCTGATAAAATACTAAATAATAAAACAAGCCAAACAGAAAGGCACTTCAGCTTCTTCATTCTATAAGTATGACTATATTAGGATATCAATTTTGGGAAGAAAATAATAACATCAAAGTTGTATTAGACTATGTTGAAACTACTAGGTATTGAGAGATAATTCCGCTAAGATGCATCGGATTAACCTGTCCTGTCGTCGTCTTGTATATTTTACCTTTAAAAATCGCTAGCCCCGGTTCAATAGTTCATGGCATGGATGAACAAAAAACGATTTAATGTAGAACTCGCTTTCTTTACAACTGTCACAAATTTAATCAGTAGGGTCGTAAACGGTCTGGTTCAATAGTTCATGGTATGAATGGCCTTTGCAACAATTGTTCAAGGTTGCAAACAACATACGACTTAAAAGGTCATTCGCTTAAGAGACTACCCTTTAGTAAAATAGACCTCTCTGATTTGGGACAAGGATGCACGCGATACGCAAATGTTACACGAAATCTTGGAATATAAATAAGGCCGAGTCAATGTGAATCTTTAGCTCGTCAGTTCCAAATCAGAGAGTGTCTGTCTATATTTTACCTCGCTCGTCAGTTCCAGATCAGAGAATGTCTGTCTATATTATACAACGATCTCGGCTTCCTCTCGTTGCCAGAGCTTCCTCAAAAGATGTAGCCATATCTACACCATTATAAGTGACACCTTATCTTTTAGAGGGATGAACTCTCTCCTCTCTTTTCCTCTCTAATCAAGAGTCAATGCATCTCTTAAAATAACGAGAGTTTCCTTTTCGTAGCAAGAAATGAGAAGAAGGTTATGATAGGAAACAACAACTACAGAACGAACTCAATTTTCCATCAGAACAAGCAGAATTCTTACATAAAAAGTGTTGATAAACACTTTTCTTACATGACAACTACAGTGCAAAAGCGAAAAACAACTCGTACGAAAGTATATTATATAAATACCAAGTCGTTTAAGAAAAAAAAAGACATATTGGAATTATTAACACTCATCTTTTGCGCAGAACCCGCAACTATTACCACCACTGCTGGTTGTCACTGCCATTACGGCAGCAACCAGCAAAACAACGGTAAAACAACTAAGATCATTTACAAGTGCAATGTACCCAGAGGCGCAAGAAGCGCCTACATCAGAAAGAAAGTAGACTCGATGATCAAAATCGTCTTCACACTGAGGATGAATAAAGACTTCGTCTCGTCTCTGCTATCGCTACTGAAGCGGCTGAGCATGTTCGTGCAGAAACCCAACAGTCGTCACAAATCCCCAAATTCAAATCTCAGAAATATAGTTGCAGGTTGGAAAATGTGGTTTCTGTTATCCCACTCACCTGCACACCAGCCAAAGACGCTCGAAAATTGCTGACAAATCTGATTCCCGGAATCGTAGCGGTGTTACAAAACTTTGGTCACTCTGGGATCAAAACATACATTGTCCTCAGTGCTCGTCTGGTTACACCGCTTATAGTGAAAAGAACGGATTTAAACTACTCAGTGGATTTATTTCTGAACCGCAAAAATATCGGCACGATTAGCAATGAAATTGACAGGTACATTGAAAAGAGTCTCGAAACACTCAAAAATACATCAGTTCAGGACAGGGATTCGTCGCTCGCCGTTACACCCGTTTCGTGGATCCAGTTTTATTGAAACACGAAAGTAGGTGACGCCAAGGTCAGTGATCAATATGAAGAATTTTGATAATCGTTGTTTTGATTAGGCAATTCTGTAAGCGCAATATCCGGTCATTGAGAGACATGCCTCGAAAATACTGGCAACACCAAAGTAAACTCAACTTTGGCAATATCAAATTCCCGTGCAAGTCACCAAAGCCACATTGAAGAAATTTGAAACATTGAACCCAGGTATCGCCGTTAATGTGCTCGCTTATGACAAAGACTTTGATCCGCTAACATTATTTTTCCATGGACAGAACGGCTGAACCCAAATTGATTTGCTGCTTCTCGGTGAGCTGAAAGATTTTGTATCGCACTACGTATGGATAAAAACATTTTGGCCGTCTGTTTAACAAAACTCAATAATTACGCGTATAAATCATATCCGTGGGGAAATTTCAAGCATGTATTTAACATTCAAGAACTGCTTACCAGTCACGGAAATTTCAAACATGTATTTAACATTCAAGAACTGTTCACCAGTCACGGAAATTTCATGCATGTATTTAACATTCAAGAACTATTCACCAGTCACGGAAATTTCATGCATGTATTTAACATTCAAGAAATATTCACCAGTCACGGAAATTTCATGCATGTATTTAACATTCAAGAACTGTTCACCAGTCACGGAAATTTCAAGCATTTTTTTAACATTCAAGAACTGTTCACCAGTCACGACTTCACTGCTGAGGTATCAGTGAAAAAGAAAAACACAACGGACATTCGTACCCTAGCATGGTAAAAGCAAATTTATAGCCGTGCAGCGAAAAATCTACGTATATTTTGAATGTCTGAATGTTGCAGTGCAAAGCAGCTGTGCTAAAAAAAAAACCCTACACAAATGCTCCTGATATAGATCAAACAGTGCAAGTCGCAGAACAAATTCCATGCAAGTTTTATGTTTGTGGTTCGATGTTATGGCAAATCATAGCAGCCAGTCCATTATCGTGCTCAGTGTTAATATTCTAGAAAGAGTGGAGGTATTTTTTAGATCGATCGATGTCATATCATAGATTCGACAGCAGCACGCATCGTTATGACGGTTAATAATATTTATCAGGTTTCCACAGCCCCTCACTGCTGAATTTGTGGGGGAAAATTTTAACTGACAAAGAGAAAAGCTAGTTCTCTAAAAAAAAAAGAGCAAAGGCCGTCGGCGATGAAAATAAAAGACATGGTTTCAAAGTATGATAATGGTCACATCACTGGCGCATAAAATGCGTGTAATTTGCAGCTTAGAATTTAAAAAAAAACAAAATCCCTGTGGTGCTTCATAACTGGCGTTGTTAAAATCAATTACTTTGATCCCCAGCAACATTAAAAAATGCATGACTTTTCGTATATATATGCCAATTGTAGTTAATCGATTCCATCCAGCGTACGAATTAGTACCTGGAGAAGTTAGAGAGCAATCTGAAGGTGGAGAACTTAAAACTCACTAGTCAAAACTGTCAGTAGTATAGTGGGATACTTTAGAGACAACGGACTTTAATGCTAAAACAGGGGAGTTCTACCCTGGCGACAAGATTTATAGCGACAAATGGCACACCCTTATCCTGGTGACAAGATTTAGGTGGCGCTCTACAGTTTCGTATTTAGCATAGGGTTAAAATTTTAAAGAAAAAGAGTTTCCCCGGGTTTCCTCACTAGTTATACTGGTTATTTAAAAGAGATTTTGTATATCTTAGGCATTGTTCAAAGAACCTTTAATTCTCTTTATTTTGATGCATGATTGATGGGTGTAATATGGGTTAGAGACTATACAGCTTGGCCTCACTCCAGATGTGCATCTTTCAAAAAAGTGCTAGCTCTACTTGCTCATTTTCACTTCTCGAACTTCAGAGGTAAATTGTAAAAAAAAGAGCCGATAACTTTTTTTTACATTTTATGTATTTGGTAATTCAGTCATTGCTCTTTTAGAAGCTGGTATTATCTAGTTTGGCAAAATTCATTTTCCATATTTTAATAGCTGCCAAGAATAGTGTACTTTAGACAAATTTAGGTTTATTTTTGGAGCACAAGGGAGCAGTCATTTTAGTTAGCAGTGTCCTAAGATCATTTAAAATTTCCAAAAGTACAATATCCAAAGAAATCTCATCAACATAACATGAAAGTAGTATATAGGTATGCCAACATTCTCTCCACTGTGCATGTTTAAAATGCAAACAACTTCACCTTACATACATCACTCTCTCAAAAGTACATAATAACTGGTGAGCGCCACCTTATAGCGATAAATGGCACATCCTATGTTGTATAGCGACAATGGTAATTTTGTATTGGAACAAGTGGAATGGCACAGGTGATATGACGTCACGGTACTGGACATTTGCACCAATGTGGCAAGTGGCTGACCTAAATGCAAGAAGCTACTCTGGGTAGCGACAAATATGGTAGAGAGACAGAGACATAGAGAAACCCTTTGATAATACATATAGGCAAAGAAAGAATTATTATCTTTTCGAGGCATAGGAAGTGGCCCTGTAAAGGACCGTTCTTTGTTATGTTAACACCATTCCGTTAATATACAGGACATCGCAAAGGTCTTCTTATCTTCCTCAAATTCACCAAACCTTGTCTCAATCTGTGTCTCACTTCTGGTCCGTAGATGAGGACTTTCTTCATGCAGCCTTGTCTTTCCACATAGCATCTTCTTTTCCAAACAGTTACACCAGTGATCCCGATGATGGTCCATCCTATTTTCACATTCATGGGTACGTCCATATGGAACAGCATTGATGATACGAGAATAGAGGATTCAATGTCTGTCCACATCTTTGTGGCTTGAGCAGGTGACGAGAATTATCGTTCTTTCGTTAGCACTTATAGTCGTATATGCACATGCGGTTGCTCGACAACAATTAGAGCTTCATATTTTCATAAGAGACTAGAGATCCCACCCGAAGGGTGGGTCTCCATTACCCTTCTCCGTGGTTAGCCATCGGCCCGGATCCACGTGAAGGTTCTTGGCCCAGGGCTGGGCCTTTTCGCTTAGTACCAGACCTCAAGACCTTGACATTCAACACAGTTCATACAGACCAAACACCACCCAAACCACCAGCAGGACAAGAGCGCCATGAGAGCCACCACCAAAACAACGCCCGCGAAGTTTAAAGTGTGTGCTGTTCTAGTTGTTGTTGTGATTGCCCCAGAACCAAGACACACCATTCTGGTATATATAAATTGTAGGTACAATGAAATATCTTTTCTTGGTGAGCATGATTCTAGAACGTAGCAGGATCAGAAGTCTATTTGGTTCCATGCTGTTGGGAAGCAGGTTTGTTGTGTAGATTGTAGTAGGAATATTAGTAGTATATGGGGACGATTTAGCGACAATGGGATCTTAATGTTAAAACAGGGTGTTTTCCCTTTGGCGACAAGGGGAATTTAACATGGGGAAATTTAACATGAAGTGAATGGGGAAATCAACACTGGGACAAGAGATTGGACTAATTTAGCGTCAATGTGACTTTAACGTTAAAATGGGTATATCAAAATTGTTGTCAATGGGAGTTTAGCAACGGAATGTCGTCTCGGGGTCAATGGTAATTGAACATGGGTGGTATCATGGGGTTTATAGGGTCAAACTGTTTAAGGGTGAAATGTATTTATAGGACAAAAGGTTGATAGGGACACATATCGATGTACAGAAGCAAACAAAATGTACATCCAGGCACACAAAAAGAGGACAAAGATGTTCCGAAGAAAGACTCAAACAGAATAATAAGAACAAAAAGAAATAACAAGAAATAAGAAATTATAAGAAAATTCTATTGTATGGGTACAAAAAATTTATTCAATTATATACATGGGCTGTCTGGCCTGTGCTATGGTCTAAGGACTATCCATTTAATACATAAAAAATTTGGACATGGAACAAACCTATTGACAAGTTTTTTAGTTCTTGGTTCTAATAAACTACTTTTTGAAATTAAAAGTTCATGCCTTGAAGATAAACATACAACGTGTATACCTTTCATTAAAGAATGACATTTTTTCATTCTATAATTAATGTCCATTTTGGATATAAAGCCAAAACAAAACATGTAACAAACAATCAAATAGGACAAAGTTCATGTTTCTCTCTATATCTGTCACACACGTTGTTTAAATTTGGTCAGCTACCACTTGTGATTTCATAATGTAGGTGTAAGTTGTCGTCTTAAATTTTATTGAGTTCGCTGTCTGATATCATTTGGATGCTAAAATACTCTTTTAGGTCTAATGAATCCTTTTCCTTCTTTGGCGTACTTTGATGTGACGGTATGGTGGTGAAAGAAGCCAATGATGTTTGTTCCTTCTCTTCTTTCATCTGCTTAGAGTGATTCATCTTTCTCGACGTTTGTCCTCGCAATAAAGTGTCGTTTTCGGAATTTGTCCTTTTTATTCTGGGTGATATTGACATGTCCATAAAGTAAAGTCTTGTAGTCTGGAAGTCGCACTGGTTGCACGTAGTTTTCCAGGGCGTTAGTAAATAAACAACTAAGATGTGGTACTCCATTGGTGGTGTGATTGTGAGGCACAGCATCGCACTCGGGTTTCTTGTTGGATTTGAGTCTTACGCTCGATACTTGCTAATTGAAATTAATCATCTTTCTTTCTTGGCACTTGTAGTGACAATGAATTATTGGTCTTGGACGTTGTACCTTTTTATATGCTGACCAATATCATCGTGTCCGTACGGTAAAGTAAAGTGGTTAGGGAGCCGTATTCGCTTCTGGTACACGATTTGATAGACTTTTTCCAAGGGTCGACTGACGATTTGATATGTGGGTAAACGCACAATCTTGTTAGGTTGGTAAGTGGTCACTTTAAAGTTTACATTCAGTCCAGACTGCAAGACTTCTTTGAGTACGCCAAAGTGTACCACTTGACTGGTGCGATAATTGAGAGTCAATCCTTTCACTTTACACTCAGTGTTCACTTCTCCTTGAGGGTTACAGTATCCGTAACCGTAGTTTTTGAGACCGCCACTGGCAAAACTTAGAATCTTGTCCTTGGGATGCTCATCCGTCCAGGCTCCTAAACGGTCTCCTTCGATTTTAGGTTGCTCTTGACCCAAACGACTGATGTAGATGCAACTGTCCATGTCAAAATACAATACACGATCTCCTAACAGTTCTAAAGCTTCGTACAGTTTTAAGCGAGCATGAGCTGTCACGTAAGCCGCAATGATGACATTTCCAAATTTGTCGGCTTCTACAAAGTCCAGTTCTTCTTCGTAATTGACTAAAAGTAAGTCCTCACGAACGATGTCCACGTGTTTCATGTATTTGGTTTTGTCGTGAATCATCTGGAGGTAGCGGGAAGGTTCTGACAAATACTCCGTTTTGGGTAAACACGGACGTTGTGCCATTTTGCCTCATAAACAATTTAACATCACTTTGGCAAACGATCGCCTTCCTTCGTTTTTTTCCCACGTGTTCTAAAGTGATGCCTTCCTGCTCCCAGTATTTCTTTTTGAATTTCTTTTGGTCTTCGGGAGTGTGACACCAGGAAGGATAGCCACTGGCTTCTTGTTTCAGTTTCAAAAAAGCATTCACGTAGTCTGAAAAAAAAATGCCTTTGTGAGTGGGATGCAAGACTTTGCACTTGATTAATCCTTCGTATTGTCTAATATTGTCAACGTCGATGTGTTCGGTCAGCAATTGTGGGTGCCCTGCATGAAAAGTGACAATATTTGCACACGAACGGATACAGAGAGAGAGAGAGAGAGAGAGAGAGAGAGAGAGAGAGAGAGAGAGAGAGAGAGAGAGAGAGAGAGAGAGAGAGAGAGAGAGAGATTTTATTCCTACTTTTAAAATATCACGACTCTTACGTTTGTATGACATATTTTCCTTACGAAATTTCAAAAACACATCTCATTGAAATAAATACTCCTATAGGACAAAAAAAAAAACACTATTGTAAAATATCGCAAGAGTGAATTGGAGACATAGGCTACTAAAATTGTTCTGCCAAAAACGTCAGTGTATAGTTTTCAGAGTAGTACATCCAAACATGCTGTGCTTTATTTCGCAATAAGACTACTTTCCACGAGTCACCCATAGTACGATTGTTTGTGCATTAGTTTTATTATTTGTAAAGTGACTAGTGGACAGGTACAGAAAAACACGTCTGATCTTCTCGCTGTGCGAATAACAACTGAAACCGATTTGAAGCTAAGGCGGTGGAAAATATCGGTTAGCCAATGAAGTCACTTACAATGAGTGACGCATTTGTTTGGTTCTAAATTCAAGGCAGGTAGTGTAGTGGTCAGGGGCAGTATAGCACGTTTGATCTTGTCACAGTGCAAAGCGCGACTGAATCAGATTCGAAGCTAAGGTGGCAAAAAATAAGTGTAGCCAATAAAATTACTTCTAACGACTGACGAATTGCTTTTTCCCAAGCTCTTGTATTTTTACCATTGTAGTACAAACGGACTGGAGTGTGAACTCACAATCCTGTATTGTGTGCCGTAACTTTTTTCTTGCCACATCAATTGCTGAACTGTACCATTATTGTTCACATTTTGAAACTGGTCCCAAAAAATATTTTCTCACTTGGACATATTGACATACACACGTTCGCATAGGTGGAAAGAAATGATATAGTACTTAGTGGTAGTGGATTTTTTTAAACAAATGAATTGGGGTTTGTGTGAAGTAAATAAACTAAAGTACAAAGAACCTCAAGGATTATAACCCAATCTGTCCTGTCCATTGATGAATGAAATTTAAATCAGATGAAATAAGATCTCTAAAACACAAAGATATAAGGCAAGCATGACTAGAATGAGTACAAAGACGGAAAACTTTACTAAGAAAGAAATGTTTTGCTTCACGTCCGCGTAACTTAAAGTTTCAATCCTCTTGCAAGACCAAATTGGTACCTTTTGTAGAGCCTGAAATAAAACTGAACAAACTTAAGTACTTTGCTATAGATATATCTTTTGCAGCAAGAGACTAAACGACATAAATCCCTTTACAACAATTAACAATTTTACATCTTCTGTTTAAAAAAATACATAAAAATAGAATTAAAGAATAGGGATCACTAACCAAAAAAAGAAAAAAGAAAAAACAAAACACCGAATGTATGCATGTGTAGAAATGTATCCCACGTTGAGAAGGTATTTGGATGTAATTTGCCAGGTACCAACAGCTCAAAAAAAATGTATAAACAGAGAGAAACCTTAATTCAGAATTGAGTTTGTTCAAAATTGTTTGTGTCTTTAGAGAACATACCTAAACGCTAATAATGGATGAACAGAGACAATACACATAAAACCTTTGATATTTATATAGTAAAAAATTTAGAGGATATTCCCACAGTTCTTAATAAGCTCTATCCGCCGCGACGGGTCAGTGGGATATCCACAAATAAAAAAATACAGATTTTCAGGTCAAGTTGCAAGTGTGTGTGTGTTTTTTGAAAATGGTAAAAATCGGATAGATATTTTTTCTCGTGAAACTTGTATAGTGGAGAGTGTGCAAGTGTCAAAAGCTAAAGTCACATAACCTTTGTACGGCTTGTAAACATTTCCACGTTAGAAAATGTAGAAGTATCACAAGTTATTATGACAAACATAAATGGAATATAGGGGCTTGACAGTTGTTGTCTAGACAACTTCGCTCAACTTCACAACTTACTTGATGTCTCATACTTTGGTCTAAAGAAAGATCGCCGTTGTAGGTGTAGCAACAGTGGTAAGGGCAATAGGAGACATCGTCGCTGATGTCAAAAAGGGTAGTTCTGCTTAAAATGGGTTTAGTATATTTTTAATATTAAATAAAGACAATCGTGTGTTAAATCAGGGTTAGTAGACATCGTGGTCAACGACGAAGTAGAAGAGACAGAGAATGAGACATCGTAGTCAAGTAACGTTGTTTTCTGGAGTACGTACGTGTCCTAACGGCACAATAGCGTTTCTAGTTCTCTTGATGACACCAACTCTCTGGGTTTTATCTTACAACATTTTTATTTCGCGGTAGGGTTTGAATCAAAGGGTCGTCAAGATGCATGAGGCATTTAAGATGCACCATTGTCATTCACATGAGTCCTCTGACGGTTTCTAACTGTTAGACTTTCAATTGCCTTGTGAAATATACCATGTCATTGTCAAAACAAGAGGTGGAGAGGAGTATATAAACAAAAAGAACGAACTTGGTTAAAACATTTCTGAATCAGCAATCGAGATGAAACGATCACACGATTTCAGTGAGAGAGAAAAAGAAGGTAAGAGGCAGCGGCGTGACTTATCACCTCACACACGAAATGAAGTGTTCACTCAAATCGAAGACATGAGTGAACCTGAACCAACACCTTCCACATCTGCGACCAGACCGAGAGAGTCTATTCCAAACCAAAGTCTATCAAATCGTGTACCAGAAGCGAATACGGCTCCCTAACCACTTTACTTTACCGTACGGACACGATGATATTGGTCAGCATATAAAAAGGTACAACGTCCAAGACCAATAATTCATTGTCACTACAAGTGCCAAGAAAGAAAGATGATTAATTTCAATTAGCAAGTATCGAGCGTAAGACTCAAATCCAACAAGAAACCCGAGTGCGATGCTGTGCCTCACAATCACACCACCAATGGAGTACCACATCTTAGTTGTTTATTTACTAACGCCCTGGAAAACTACGTGCAACCAGTGCGACTTCCAGACTACAAGACTTTACTTTATGGACATGTCAATATCACCCAGAATAAAAAGGACAAATTCCGAAAACGACACTTTATTGCGAGGACAAACGTCGAGAAAGATGAATCACTCTAAGCAGATGAAAGAAGAGAAGGAACAAACATCATTGGCTTCTTTCACCACCATACCGTCACATCAAAGTACGCCAAAGAAGGAAAAGGATTCATTAGACCTAAAAGAGTATTTTAGCATCCAAATGATATCAGACAGCGAACTCGATAAAATTTAAGACGACAACTTACACCTACATTATGAAATCACAAGTGGTAGCTGACCAAATTTAAACAACGTGTGTGACAGATATAGAGAGAAACATGAACTTTGTCCTATTTGATTGTTTGTTACATGTTATGTTTTGGCTTTATATCCAAAATGGACATTAATTATAGAATGAAAAAATGTCATTCTTTAATGAAAGATATATACATTGTATGTTTATCTTCAAGGCATGAACTTTTAATTTCAAAAAGTAGTTTATTAGAACCAAGAACTAAAAAACTTGTCAATAGGTTTGTTCCATGTCCAAAATTTTTATGTATTAAATGGATAGTCCTTAGACCATAGCACAGGCCAGACAGCCCATGTATATAATTGAATAAATTTTTTGTACCCATACAATAGAATTTTCTTATTGTTTCTTATTTCTTGTTATTTCTTATTGTTCTTATTATTCTGTTTGAGTCTTTCTTCGGAACATCTTTGTCCTCTTTTTGTGTGCCTGGATGTACATTTGTTTGCTTCTGTACATCGATATGTGTCCCTATCAACCTTTTGTCCTATAAATACATTTCACCCTTAAACAGTTTGACCCTATAAACCCCATGATACCACCCATGTTCAATTACCATTGACCCCGAGACGACATTCCGTTGCTAAATTCCCATTAACAACAAATTTGATATACCCATTTTAACATTAAAGTCACATTGACGCTAAATTAGTCCAATCTCTTGTCCCAGTGTTGATTTTCCCATTCACGTCATGTTAAATTTCCCCATGTTAAATTCCCCTTGTCGCCAAAGGGAAAACACCCTGTTTTAACATTAAGATCCCATTGTCGCTAAATCGTCCCCATATACTACTAATATTACCCCAGAACCTCTGTAATGGGGTTATAGGAGTTTAGGATTGATTTGGCTCCGGGGTGTAGCTATTTCTTGTAGAAAGTCCTGTTCAGAACACCGCAGTATGCACCAAGGCTGCCCAAACACACCAGCAAGAAGCAAAAGTCGTTGATGGATAAGTACTACCATATTTATTGAGATTATGACACCAAACATGAGGATATCTCATACGGTTCAAATAAAAACCTGAGTTGTGAATACACCTATTAGTTAAAAAGGTTTGAAGATTTGTATACTAAGCGTAAAATTGTCTAAAGGTAAGTCAGATTGATGGGCCAAAGTGTCCCGTAATTTTTTGTTTCCGAAGTTGATAGAAGCTGAGTGCATTACTAAAATACCAATCTGGTTTTTAAGGGCCAAGCAGAGTTATTAACCAAAAAAGGGCTCAAGTGGGTCGAAAGGTGAGCCCTGTATTTTAATATAAAACATAAATTGGACATTACATACATCACGACAATAAACAAAGGACGGTACAAGCCTTTATAAGAAATCGTTGTTCTGCACAGGTTTGCAGACATTCGGATCCTACCCTAGTATTTTGCTAGTATATGTACCTAGCACCTGTTGGAATGGCAACGAACATGAAAGAACAATAACTGTACAAAACATATTTATAGTCGAAGAGCGGATCGAAATGGATTGAAATTGTTCACCAATCCAAAAACGCGTAACAAAATCCAATCACTTCGCGGAGTCTATCTTCCAATCCGAAGAGAGCTACATGTGACGCCACATTCCCTATATAGGTGCGCTGACGTCTCTGCGCAGAGAATCGATGCGAGATTGTTTCGCGGAAGTAAAAAGGAAGCTTAGTAAGGAGTATTACGAAAACACAAATACTACACACACCACATCAATACATTATTAATTTTATCCAAAGGCGGCAATATCAAATAAATGGTTTGGCTCTCTTATAGCAGCAATACCTAAAGGCGTAAATTGATCTATGATGTTAGTTTTTGTTGTTTTTTTTTTTTTTAGGTGCTGATTGTATTATTTGTGGTGGTGGTCGAGCTGTTTGAATACGACCAGTAATATCAACAGGCAATGTTTCAAGAGCTCGTTGTGTTGCCTCGGTTGCCGTTATAATTTTCTTTATTGGCTCTACAATCGGTTTAAATAACTGTTATGTACCTTCTGCAAACTCCACCTGAGACTATCGACGTTCTTGCAGCTTTTGTTTGACAGAATTACGGATGGGTAAACATTTTTTAATTGCCTCTAGTCGCACTTGAGCTAAACTAGCTGAGTGTGGTTATCCAATCATTATTGATGTAGCAATGATTTTAATTTATAGCAGCAGATAGGCTGAAAGACCAATACTGAGATACCAGACAAGTAAATAAAACCGCAAAAAACTTGAAACAAATACGTCAACGGTCGGATAACAAAACTGATCTAACCCAAACGAATTAATTTGGAAATATACTAGGTTAGAGGCTTTGGTTTAATGTTATTTGACCTCAAGATTTCAGCCTTTGTACGAACCCTTATTTTTTTTGTAAATAAGGTCTACAAAACTTTGTATGGTTCAGCCTCTCTGCTGCTAAACCTTATGAAGCTATAGTTATATTCCCGTGTTAATTTTCCAGTTGAGGCTATAGCGCCCTTCCCATGTTAATGTTCCAGTTGAGGTTATATTGTCATTCCCATGTTAATTTTCCATTTCAGGCTATAGTGCCCTTCCCATGTTAATTTTCCAGTTGAGGCTATAGTGTCATTCAAATGTTAATTTTCCCTTTCAGGCTATAGTGCCCTTCCCATGTTAATTTTCCAGTTGAGGCTATAGTGCCCTTCCCATGTTTATTTTCCATTTCAGGCTATAGTGCCCTTCCCATGTTAATTTTCCAGTTGAGGCTATAGTGCCCTTCCCATGTTAATTTTCCATTTCAGGCTATAGTGCCTTTCCTATGTTAATTTTCCAGTTGAGGCTATAGTGCCCTTCCCATGTTAATTTTCCCATCCAGGCTATAGTGCCCTTCCCATGTTTATTTTCCATTTGAGGCTATAGTGCCCTTCCCATGTTAATTTTCCCATTAAGGCTCTCGTCCTATTGAGGTCAGCCACTTGTAACGTCAAGAATAATCTACATATTTCTATGTTGAACTTATTAGAATGATTCCAGAGTTTTATTCAGCGTTGCTTTAAGTCCTTTTGATGGCTAGGATTGGATAAATATACTGCATACATTTTTAAGTAATGTATTCATTTATCAGGCTCTACAAATGCATTTGGATGGTATTCGGGTAAAACCATAGGTTTAAAGTACCAGCGTAAGCAGTGCACCTTTATACCACTACCACCAGTTTATGTTACGTATAAACACAAGAGTCTGACATTTCGATAAAGTACGATGAAATATCTGATAACATGAAATTAACTTATCAGTACTTTGAATTAACGGTATAATTAATTTATAGTTCCGATACGGTGATTTCGTATTGTCAGAGATTTCATCGTGCTTTATTGAAAAAACGTCAGACCCCTGCCGTATGAACCAGGCGAACAGTTTAATCTGGGGTGTTCCGGTCAAGTAACGGAGAGCATTACAAATCAACAACAACAACGATGGCGGAAAAGGCGGCTTTCAAACAGGTGAAAAGCTTAAGGGTGCAAAAGACAGTTTTTAGGCACAAATTTGATTCGCTTAGATGTGCCTGACATAGGAATTCACTAAAATAAAAATTGAGTACATAGTGAGGTTAAAAGGTCATTCACCCATTCTCTTTTGCAATGATTTTGTGCACTAAACTGTTATGCAGTTCAATATTTTTATTTACAGGTCTTTAAGTTTTTGAGATATACCCATATTTTTAATTGTTACAAAATATTAGCAGAAAAAGTCCAATGATAGCTTCAAGTTAAGAAATTTTATGACAAAACCATCTTCAGCCACCAAAGTAACATTTTTTTATAGTGGTTCTACGCGTTTCCTCGTTCTTTTATGTTCCAGGTGGCTTTTTACTCAATTTCAGCAGAAAAGTTCACTGCCATGGTCACCCGCAGGATTATTTTTTGCAAAGGTGTGTGTGTGTGTGTGTGTGTGTGTGTGTGTGTCAGTCATGGCCGGGAGAGTTAGTATAGTGAGCAGTCTGAAACTAAAGCTAATATTTACTAAGCGTTTTGAACAGAATCTTGTGTTATATTTTCAGTTTCATTTGAATGATTAAACTTGTCCGAATATATTTCCCCGGTGGGTGGGTCATGTAACCTCCTTTGACCTATGCTGAAGGCACCCAGGTTCACTGCTTTTCAATTATGGGTCATAGATACACTACAGTCTCTAAAGGACAATGTTAATACAGGGGTCAAGCTAGTCCTACAATGTAAGACATAGCACGTTTTTGTTTTAGTGCTATGTCTTACTATCCTAATAACGGCCTTACATTGCCAGTTCTGATGTTGACATTGGAATGAGTAGACAAAGTTGCAGGAATATCTCACACACTTGGCAGCCTATATTGACATTCATCCACTAATTTATGTGTAATCAATATGCTTAATGTGCTGTCTTGATCCTGGTGGAATTAAAATATGACACTAGGAAATGGACGCATTTTCATGTTCCATTGACATACATTTGAATTTGTTGCAATGCGTCGGTAGTCGAAGTATGCCAAAGTAGGTTCATGTGGGAGATATGTTTCTTTAACAAAACAAAAAAACGTTGCTTATAGTTCTATTAGGTATAATATATTTTTTATTCGTTTTATTAAAGAATAATATTTCAACCTAACCCGATTTTGGCATTTCCGGCTTTCATCGCCTTTCAGCCAAGTGAAATATAGGCCAACGAAACTTGAAAACAGGTGCATTTCTTAGATGAGGAATTTGGATTTACTGGTGAAAAGACTTAAGGGTTAGTAAAGGCTGACAAAAATATTCTAACTTTACTATGTAGAAAGCCATCATTATTGGTTGCCAGTTGTGTGTGATATTCCTGAAAATTTGATTTTCATTACATTATTAAATAAAATCAAAACACATCACAGCACCATTAGTCAGGCAGTAAGACTTATCACCGATCCAGAAGAAAAATATCTGGGTGATGGGGCTTATGTTGTAGGACTAGTGTCAAGCTAGACTTGAATTTTAGGGAGATGTGACGTCTCCTTTTGGACAGAGCATGAAGAAGTGAGAGCTAAACAGTGAGAAGTGGGAGCAAAGCAAGACGTGTGTGTGTGTGTTATTTTCATTGTTTTCATTCTCTTATTTGAATTATGCCCTCTATTTCCCGGTATGCATATTTGCATTTAACATTGGTTTTAAGTATGCATATTTGCATTTAACATTGGCTTTAAGGAATAATTAATTTTCAGGTAGAAAATTTGAGTTCTTTCTATATTTTCATATGCAGTGTATTTTGGCAATAAGACTGAAAAAGAGAATAAAAGAATGTAATGAATTTTAACTGAATAACTAGAATTAAGTGTTGTAATTGCTAGTACAAATGCTTAATCAGCTACCCATAATCAGAAATTTGTAAAGTTAACTATAAAATGGCAGTTGAAAAGATTTCTAAATTTGTAACAAACCCTGTTCCATGTACATGAGAGTAAATGCACATAATTTTCATATCAAAATCTGTGATCTCAGAAACGCTTAATTACGCATATTTGGATGCAAATTTTTGATTTGGGACACCTAAAATTGCTGACACGGGAGTCCTCTGTCCACATGTTTTTGTTGCAAGGAGGAAACTTTTGCAAAATAAATATTTCTAATCACTATGGAAACTAAAGCAATGCTTTTATTTTAGTTATAGTTTGTTGCTGACTTCTTTGATCAAAGGTCGCCGGCTTGCTTTGATGAAGGTGCATGTGTTTTTGAAGGTTCCCATTAACGGACAAAACAAACACCCGTTTACTGCAACATCAAATGAACATTGACACAATTGGTAAAAAATTTCCTTAGTATATATCGGTGCTTCAGAGGCAATCAGTTTTCATTGTAGTTGCAGCAAAATTATTTTTTTTGGGTGGGGTTATGTTTTTTGTTTTAAAATTGCTGTTGTGTGGTCGACTGTAGTCATTTCATGTTTCCACCCTCAAAGGCGGTGGATTGTAGCTAGTCAGTTGCATGGCTAGTTTGATTATATTATGGCATACAAGTATCAAGGCCAGATATCTGCACAAGCGGATTATGACATAACAATTAGCAGCTAGGGTGGTTTGTCAATATGAAATGAGGATCTGTTTATGTAACAATTGATTCCAGTGCATTTTTATATCAATGTTTGTGATTTTCTGTCATGGTGCATTTGAATTTCTCCACTCCAAACTCGAGACTGTACTGTTTTTATAAGTCAAAAATGTTGTCGCCAAAAATATGGCCAGAAGGTATATTTTTATCACCAATATGTAAAACATAATTGCAATTTGCGACATTGGCGAAGCCCAGCACAATCACTGTTATTGATTTCATTTCCGGTTGGTGCCATATAAATATTGCCCACGAATTTGAAATCAAGAGACTTGGACAAAATGCTGTTTGCAAATTTAGACGTGTTTTTGTAGCTAAACGGAAAAATGAAGATTTCAGTGAGATTCAGAACTGTGCTGAAGTTGCTATAACTGATAGTTTGGATGCGACTGTAGCCAAGTGTAAGAAAGTACATGACTTCTGGCTTAGTTCGGACTGCAACTTTTGCTGGTGGGACTCCAATTTTTACCAGATTAGGAGTCCAGAACTCCTAGTTTTAAAATCCTAGCGAGACCTCTGAAAATGTTTGTTTTCATTTCTTTGTTGCCTGTAAAACTTTACCGTAACTGTTCATAGACAACACACTAAGCATCAGTATATGAATCAACTAAACCCATAAAGTCAGTATATGAATGAACTAAACCCATGTTTCAACTGAATTTACAGTCAACATGAAAATGCATCTATTTTTAGAGAGGAGGGGTCTATTAGTATAACCACTCACTTTATAGCTTCATTGCAACAGTCAATTGTATTGGTTGAAATATATGGAATCAATTATTGCTAATATTTTATTGTTTAAGTGCCTGAAACATTTGTCATTTAGACGTTGTTAAAGGTATTGTGAATTGTTTTGTGTTTCCTTTTGGAGTTTTTCCAAATTTAAACAACACTAGTATATAAATCCATTGCCAAACTCCATCTTCCAGCAGAAACCCTGTGAATTATAAGTTTAATTCGTGTGAAAGACACTTTCAACCACAAATTAAAGTATTATTTATAAACTTGAAACAATCTTGGAAGACTGATTATTAACAAGATACTACAGATATTAATTTTCTCATCTTTGAAAAGAATTTGAATTTGTAAAATTACTAAAATTGATGTAGTATAAAGTTTTGGACATATGCACATAAACCTGCTTAGTGAAGTGCTCATCTGTTAAATTATGTAAGCACTATCAAGCCCACATGGGCCTCTTGTTGTCATCACAGAACTCCATAATATGTTTGAAAATAAGGACCGTTCTTGCAATGGTTATATTTATATTTAATTTGCCAGTTCCAGCTAGTACCATTATTATGTCAAAGTCATTAAATAATGATTATTGAGTATGTCCGGGTAACTGTTATGACTGTCACATCAGTGTGCTGATGATCATTATTTGCTTGGCACTATAACTGGTCTCACCAAAAAAATTATTTCACAAGATGTGAATTGAACAAAAATCCTAGTTTTCTATTCAGACTATCCAATATTCCAAAGCAAAGAAAGCATTAAATAATAGCAACTGAATGTGTATTGTTCATCTGCTGTTGAAAGTCAGCACTTGTTTCTTTTATTATAATATTTTCTATATTACATCTATTTGATCTATTATTGGTTGTTAGAGGAATTTGATCTATTATTGGTTGTTAGAGGAATATGATTTATTATTGTTTGTTAGAGGAATATGATCTATTATTGGTTGTTAGAGGAATATGATCTATTATTGGTTGTTAGAGGAATATGATTTATTATTGGTTGTTAGAGGAATTTGATCTATTATTGGTTGTTAGAGGAATATGATCTATTATTGGTTGTTAGAGGAATATGATCTATTATTGGTTGTTAGAGGAATATGATCTATTATTGGTTGTTAGAGGAATATGATCTATTATTGGTTGTTAGAGGAATATGATCTATTATTGGTTGTTAGAGGAATATGATTTATTATTGGTTGTTAGAGGAATTTGATCTGTTATTGGTTGTTAGAGGAATATGATTTATTATTGGTTGTTAGAGGAATTTGATCTATTATTGGTTGTTAGAGGAATATGATCTATTATTGGTTGTTAGAGGAATATGATTTATTATTGGTTGTTAGAGGAATTTGATCTATTATTGGTTGTTAGAGGAATATGATTTATTATTGGTTGTTAGAGGAATATGATCTATTATTGGTTGTTAGAGGAATATGATCTATTATTGGTTGTTAGAGGAATATGATCTATTATTGGTTGTTAGAGGAATATGATCTATTATTGGTTGTTAGAGGAATATGATCTATTATTGGTTGTTAGAGGAATATGATCTATTATTGGTTGTTAGAGGAATATGATTTATTATTGGTTGTTAGAGGAATTTGATCTATTATTGGTTGTTAGAGGAATATGATCTATTATTGGTTGTTAGAGGAATATGATCTATTATTGTTTGTTAGAGGAATTTGATCTATTATTGGTTGTTAGAGGAATATGATCTATTATTGGTTGTTAGAGGAATATGATCTATTATTGGTTGTCAGAGGAATATGATCTATTATTGGTTGTTAGAGGAATGTGATTTATTATTGGTTGTTAGAGGAATATGATTTATTATTGGTTGTTAGAGGAATATGATCTATTATTGGTTGTTAGAGGAATATGGTTTATTATTGTTTGTTAGAGGAATATGATCTATTATTGGTTGTTAGAGGAATATGATCTATTATTGGTTGTTAGAGGAATATGATCTATTATTGGTTGTTAGAGGAATATGATCTATTATTGGTTGTTAGAGGAATATGATTTATGATTGGTTGTTAAAGGAATATGATTTATTATTGGTTGTTAGAGGAACATGATCTATTATTGGTTGTTAGAGGAATATGATTTATTATTGGTTGTTAGAGGAATATGATTTATTATTGGTTGTTAGAGGTTTGAGATCTGTTCTTGGTTATTGGAGGAATTGATCTGTTCATGTTTTTTTCCTTTTGAATGGATAGTTATTTGTGACAAATGTACATGTACTTAAAAATGATAATAACAATGAACAAAATTAGAACTGCTGTAACTGGTCCGCTCATTTGTAGAGAGCTGTGTGGCAAGTCATATTCATCCCATTAATTCAGTTATGCTTTTAGTACATTCAGTACAAAACTACAACTCATACTGAATGCTATTCCTGAATTAAACATAACATCATTGACACAAATGCCATATGTTGCCAACACCTATTACATCCCCTAAATAATTATTTCAGACTAAAACTGAAAATTTGTAGGTTGGGTGTGTTCTTTTGCTTTGATTCCACTCATTACTTGACATTGTATATTTGATCTAAACTGTTATGGAGCATTAGATGACATCATCCTCGACAGCAAGGTTTTTAGATCCATATCAGAGTGACATATGATACAATGTTTCATGCCAGTGGTTTATAGATCCGTATTGGAGTGATATATGGTAACAGCATTTCATTCCAGTGGTTTTTAGATCCATATCAGAGTGACATATGATACAATGTTTCATGCCAGCCTTGGAAAACTGGAGCTGTATCATGAGTTGTACAACGATTACTATAATACAATTTTTAATGAGTTGTACAACGATTACTATAATACAATTTTTTATCAGCTGTTTGAAAGATTGTCTTATTTAAAATTAGGTATTACACTATATAAAATGCTGGAAATCTTAACCCCCATGTTGGAGATTGGTCAGAACTGTAGGAGACTTTTACACATACTCATGATAACTATTTATGAACTTTTTATGCATGGAAAGTCTTTGTTATTGTTATTATTCCCAGCTGTAATCATTCAGTAACTATATCATTTTCTTTTCAGAAAACAGTGCTCGAGATTATGCAGCAGTTTTTCAAAGATGAGAAATCAAGAAGTAAGACAATTTGTGCAAGAAGTGTGTAATGTACTGAGTCAAAAATAAAAAAGTAATACATGTTTGTAGTGTAATGAGTCAAAGTAAAAAAAGTAATACATGTTTGTAGTGTACTGAGTCAAAGTAGAAAGTAATACATGTTTGTAGTGTACCGAGTCAAAGTAAAAAAGTAATACATGTTTTAGTGAAATGAGTCAAAGTAAAAAAGTAATACATGTTTTTAGTGTACTGAGTCAAAGTAAAAAAGTAATACATGTTTGTAGTGAAATGAGTCAAAGTAAAAAAGTAATACATGTTTGTAGTGTACTGAGTCAAAGTAAAAAAGTAATACATGTTTGTAGTGAAATGAGTCAAAGTAAAAAAGTGATACATGTTTGTAGTGAACTGAGTCAAAGTAAAAAAGTAATACATGTTTGTAGTGTACTGAGTCAAAGTAGAAAATAATACATGTTTGTAGTGAACTGAGTCAAAGTAAAAAAGTAATACATGTTTGTAGTGTACTGAGTCAAAGTAAAAAAGTAATAATACATGTTTGTAGTGAACTGAGTCAAAGTAAAAAAGTAATACATGTTTGTAGTGAAATGAGTCAAAGTAAAAAAGTAATACATGTTTTTAGTGAACTGAGTCAAAGTAAAAAAGTAATACATGTTTGTAGTGTACTGAGTCAAAGTAGAAAATAATACATGTTTGTAGTGAACTGAGTCAAAGTAAAAAAGTAATACATGTTTGTAGTGTACTGAGTCAAAGTAAAAAAGTAATAATACATGTTTGTAGTGAACTGAGTCAAAGTAAAAAAGTAATACATGTTTGTAGTGAAATGAGTCAAAGTAAAAAAGTAATACATGTTTGTAGTGAACTGAGTCAAAGTAAAAAAGTAATACATGTTTGTAGTGTACTGAGTCAAAGTAAAAAGTAATGCATGTTTGTAGTGTACTGACTCGAAGTAAAAAAGTAATACATGTTTGTAGTGTACTGAGTCAAAGTAAAAAAGTAATAATACATGTTTGTAGTGTACTGAATCAAAGTAAAAAAGTAATACATGTTTGTAGTGTACTGAGTCAAAGTAAAAAATTAATACCTTTTTAGTGTACTGAGTCAAAGTAAAAAAAGTAATACATGTTTGTAGTGTACTGAGTCAAAGTAAAAAAGTAATACTTGCTTGTAGTGTACTGAGTCAAAGTAAAAAAGTAATACATGTTTGTAGTGTACTGAGTTAAAGTAAAAAAGTAATACATGTTTGTAGTGTACTGAGTCAAAGTAAAAATATTAGACATTTGCTTAATGTACTGATTAAAAGTATAAAAATGCCAGATACAGGTACAAGATATACAGCCAAAAAATTGTCCCCATGCTTTTCAAGGAAAATTTCTAGATGAATTATTGTGTGCATGTCATAAGTAACCATGACTTTGTGTTTGCCCAGTGTCATGTCTCTCCTACACCATATAAGACAGAATATTAAACCTTTGGATTTTGGTTATATTTCTTTTCAGATGTACACATTCTATTGAGTCAGCACTAGTGATTGGGGGATGGAGATCCTATTTATATGGGATCAATACCTGAGGGAATGAATAACTGTAAACAGTTTAGTGGAAAGTGTTGCTTTACTGTAAATATTATTCAGTGTAATCATCAGGACATGATTTTTGCCTTTCATTCTGTCTACACTAGCTTTAAGATCAATGCATATGGATTCCTATACAGATCTGTACTAGTTTTGAGATCAATGCATATGGAATCCTGTACAGATCTGTATTAGCTTTAAGATCAATTCATATGGAATCCTGTAGAGATCTATACTAGCTTTAAGATCAATGCATATGGAATCCTGTACAGATCTATACTAGCTTTAAGATCAATTCATATGGAATCCTGTTGTCAGCTTTAAGATCAATGCATATGGAATCCTGTACAGATCTATAATAGCTGTAAGATCAATGCATATGGAATCCTGTACAGATCTATAATAGCTGTAAGATCAATGCATATGGAATCCTGTACAGATCTATACTAGCTTTAAGATCAATGCATATGGAATCCTGTACAGATCTATACTAGCTTTAAGATCAATGCATATGGAAGTATACAGATCTATACTAGCTTTAAGATCAATGCATATGGAATCCTGTACAGATCTATGCTAGCTTTAAGATCAATTCATATGGAATCCTGTACAGATCCATACTAGCTTTAAGATCAATGCATATGGAATCCTGTACAGATCTGTACTAGCTTTAAGATCAATTCATATGGAATCCTGTTGTGTCAGCTTTAAGATCAATGCATATGGAATCCTGTACAGATCTATACTAGCTTTAAGATCAATGCATATGGAATCCTGTAGAGATCTATACTAGCTTTAAGATCAATTCATATGGAATCCTGTTGTCAGCTTTAAGATCAATGCATATGGAATCCTGTACAGATCTATAATAGCTGTAAGATCAATGCATATGGAATCCTATACAGATCTATACTAGCTTTAAGATCAATGCATATGGAATATTGTACAAATCTATACTAGCTTTAAGATCAATTCATATGGAATCCTGTACAGATCTATACTAGCTTTAAGATCAATTCATATGGAATCCTGTACAGATCTATACTAGCTTTAAGATCAATGCATATGGAATCCTGTACAGATCTTTACTAGCTTTAAGATCAATGCATATGGAATCCTGTACAGATCCATACTAGCTTTAAGATCAATTCATATGGAATCCTGTTGTGTCAGCTTTAAGATCAATTCATATGGAATCCTGTTGTGTCAGCTTTAAGATCAATGCATATGGAATCCTGTACAGATCTATACTAGCTTTAAGATCAATGCATATGGAATCCTGTAGAGATCTATACTAGCTTTAAGATCAATTCATATGGAATCCTGTTGTCAGCTTTAAGATCAATGCATATGGAATCCTGTACAGATCTATAATAGCTGTAAGATCAATGCATATGGAATCCTATACAGATCTATACTAGCTTTAAGATCAATGCATATGGAATATTGTACAAATCTATACTAGCTTTAAGATCAATTCATATGGAATCCTGTACAGATCTATACTAGCTTTAAGATCAATTCATATGGAATCCTGTACAGATCTATACTAGCTTTAAGATCAATGCATATGGAATCCTGTACAGATCTTTACTAGCTTTAAGATCAATGCATATGGAATCCTGTACAGATCCATACTAGCTTTAAGATCAATTCATATGGAATCCTGTTGTGTCAGCTTTAAGATCAATTCATATGGAATCCTGTTGTGTCAGCTTTAAGATCAATTCATATTGAATCCTGTTGTGTCAACTTTAAGATCAGTTCATATAGAATCCTGTAGTGTCAGCTTTAAGATCAGTTCATATGGAATCCTGTTGTATCAGCTTTAAGATCAGTTCATATGGAATCCTGTACAAATCTATACTAAATTTAAGATCAATTTATATGGATTCCTGTATAGAGTCAACTTTAAGATGAATGAATATGGAATCCTGTACAGATCTATACTAGTTTTGAAATTAATGCATATGGAATGCTGTACAGATCTATACTAGTTTTGAGATCAGTTCATATGAACTCCTGTACAGATCTATACTAGTTTTAAGATCAATTCATATGGACTCATGTACAGATCTATACTAGTTTTAAGATCAATTCATATGGACTCGTGTACAAATCTATACTAGTTTTAAGATCAATGCATATGGAATTCTGTTTAGATCTATACTAGTTTTAAGATCAATGCATATGGAATTCTGTACAGATCTGTACTAGTTTTAAGATCATTGCATATGGAATCCTGTACAGATCTATATTAGTTTTAAGATGAATGCATATGGAATCCTATACAGATCTATACTAGTTTTAAGATCAATTCATATGGAGTCCTGTACATAGCTTTAAGATTGGTTCATATGGAATCTTGTACAGATGTATACTAGCTTTACGGTCAATTCTAATGGAATCCTGTACAGAGTCACCTTTAAGATCAATTTGTATGGATACTGTAGAGATCTATACTAGCTTAATGATAGTTGGATTCTAGTTGATTTAGTGTGTAACATGTGTCTGAGATGTAATCTTGCCACGTTTTTTTTGTTAACATGAGATGTATAGACATGTCTTAGTCAGATGTGATCTGCAATTTTTGTGTTTAAATTGCATGGAAAATCACATATGACTCCTTGGTCATCCTGCCAGTTTCCAGATCTTGCAGTTTTACAGTGGAGAGAAGAAAATTATATTCATTGCACCTATTTACATTTGAGTAATTGTTGCTGTGTATGATCAGATTCAACGTAATAGGAAAACCCATACAGCTTCTTTGCAGCTATGAATTCACATGATTCACATCATGACTTGATGTCAAGCTGGCCTATGAAGATTACATAGGCATTACAGCTTTTATTATGACTTGATGTCAAGCTGGCCTATGAAGATTACATAGGCATTACAGCTTTTATTATGACTTGATGTCAAGCTGGCCTATGAAGATTACATTGGCATTACAGCTTTTATTATGACTTGATGTCAAGCTGGCCTATGAAGATTACATAGTCATTACAGCTTTTATTGCGAACATGCCTTATATAATTAAATGAAATTTTCATTCTTTTGTTTTAAATTTCATTTTATTTACTCTTAGCACCGTGTTCTTGTTTTGACTCACTGCACATGACCTGCTGATGTAATCCATGTAATCCATGACATCAGTTATGTATTTCGTGACCATCAGAATAGAGCATGTTCAGAACAGACCACGTTCTATTGTCCTTCTGGCATATCTGACCGCCATTATGTCTTTTTGGCATATTTGACCGCCATTCTGTCTTTCTGGCACATCTGACTGCATTCTCTCTTTCTGGCATATCTGAAAGCCATTCCATCTGTCTGCCATTCCATCTGTCTGGCATATCTGACTGCCATTTCATCTGTCTGGCATATCTGACTGTCATTTTGTCAGTCTAGCATATCAGACAGCTCTTCTGTCATCTGGCATATCTGACTGCCATTTTGCCTGTCTGGTATATTTGTCATTCCGTCTGTCTGGAATATCTGACTGCCATTCTGCCTGTCTGGCATATCAGACTGCCATTCTGCCTGTCTGGCATATCTGACTGCCATTTTATCTGTCTAGCATATTAGACTGCTATTCTGACTATCTGGTATATCTGAATGCAATTCTGCATGTCTGGCATATCAGAATGCCATTCTGCTTGTCTGCCATTTTGTCTGGTATATCTGACTGCAATAAGATCTGTTTACAATATTTGTTTTACCATATATGTTGCATCATGTTAATTGACCTTAATTTGTCTTTTTCAGCAATTTTTCTTTTTATTGAAAAATGTATGCGTTTATAAAGATTTTTGTATTGAATCATCTTTTAATCATCTTTTGTTGATAAAAATCTCCTTTCTAAAGAACTCTACTGATGAATTTATGGGATACAAGTACAGTATATCAAATCATTGCTACAAATTAAATATAAAATGGTTGTTTTGAAATAAACAAATTTATGTTTTGAATTATTGTTGTATAATTGTTCTTGTTGTTTGCTTATAAAAGCAATTATGAGATCAACAGAAAAATGAAATTAGTTATAGTTACAGTGCATCTCCAATGTCAAATCAAGGATACTGCCTTGTATAATACTTTTAAAAGTGAGAAGTGGGATTAATGACAAGTGCATTTTGACTAATACAGGGGATTGGAATATTGTGGTTTTATTTGTCAATTCTTCTATTTAATACGGGATTATAAAAATTTAGTTTTATAAATTTATTTTACAGCTAATCCAGAGAGTCTGGCTTTATTAGCCTATTGAATAATACAGTGGATTAAAGAAATTTAGTTGTATTCGTTTATTTTACAGTTAATCCAGATGGGCTGGCTCTGTTAAATGAAGTACTGAGAATATTTGTTTCAGGTAAATATGTTTGACAAATTGTTCAGCAAACAATGAAATGTGTCAAATGTTTGTCAGATAACTGTTTTTTTCTGTTTTTGTTCACTTTCCTCCATTGTTGTTATTACCCCTAAATTGTTGTAGTGATTATATGAAATTAATATTGCTCTACTAATTGTCTGAATTTTTTTGCTACATTAAATTTTTCATATATCCACCATTAGGTAGGGCTTATTATGCTGACATTGCCTGTAACTTTTCCTTTTCTGCATGACAACACAAGTTCTACAGTATCTACTGTCAACAGAGTTTGCAGACGGCTTTTACATTAAATATAGAAGCCCATTGATTTTGGGGTCCAAATGTTAATTGTGTAGTGACTGAAGAAAAATGTGCTTTGCAGAAAGTTCCTTGACAAAACTTTGTGCATGGCTTGCACTTTCAGTAAAAAAAACCCCTGTTGATTGTGAGATCTAGGTCAGGTCATGGTCATAATAAGTATGATAAGAGATAGTTTCAGCCTAACAAGTATAGTTCAGGACCACTTTAAGATCCAATTGTCAATAATATCAAATGTAAACTGGTTCCCATAGTAGAGAAGAGATAAACATGGGCAGATGTAATGTGCCATTCACAGTTCTCTTATTAAACATAGTATTTATTGTGTGGCTAGAGTTCACATTGTTATGGTTACTTGTATTTGATTCATTGGAATACTTTCAATGCCACTAGAAAATGGTATTCATTATGTTGAAGTGTTTTTTTTTCTCTGTTACCATGAAAATGCTTAATGGAATCAAAACTAAAATACAATCATGCAATAATTGGTTCCATATGCAACTAGTACATAATCTCTTGCATATTTATATTGTAGTCTCATTTGCAAATATGTACAGATCTGCCATTATATTGGCTGCTGGTACATGAGGGTCAGCAGTATTCATTGTTATAATTTCAAGCAGACAACATTGGCTCAGATTTGATTGAACATGATGCAGCTGTCAGATCATAGTCTATGCTGCAGTACACTTTATGAAAGGCTAATTGATAGGATTAGGGTCAGATCAGTCTATGCTGTCATTCTTGTCAAAAAATGGCAATTGTTATATACCTGTCAGATCAAAAGTCTATGCTATGAGAAACAAAATAAAAAAGGTAATTCATATAAATTGGTCAGATGAGAGTCAATGCTGTGGTACACATTATGAAAGGCTAATTGATAGGATTAGGGTCAGATCATCATCTGTGCTGTGGTACACATTATAAAAGGCTAATTGATATGTCAGATCAGTGTATGTGCTGTGGTACACATAAAAAGCTAATGGATAGGATTTTGGGTCAGATCAGAGTCTTCTGTGATACACATTGTCAAATATTAATTGATAGGATTAGGGCCAGATCAGAGTCTATGTTATGGTATACACTATAAAAGGCTAATGGATATGATTAGGCTCAGATCAGGGTCTATGCTGTGGTACACATTAGAAAATGGTAATTAATAGAATCAAGGTCACATCAGAGTTTATTTTGTAGTTCACATTATAAAAGGGTAATGGATATTATTATTACAATCTGATGGATAGGATTAGGGTTAGATCAGTGTCTTTGCTGTGGTATACATTATAAAATGGTAATGGATAGGATTAGGGTCAGATCAGTGTCTATGCTGTGGTATACATTATAAAATGGTAATTGATAGGTTTAGGGTTAGATCAGTGTCTTTGCTGTGGTATACATTATAAAATGGTAATGGATAGGATTAGGGTCAGATCAGTGTCTATGCTGTGGTATACATTATAATAGGCTAATTGATAGGATTAGCATCAGATCAAGGGTCTATGCTGTGGTACACATTATAATAGGGTAATTGATAGGATTAGGGTCAGATCAGATGTATGCCATTATAAAATAGTAATTGTTCATTCTGTTGGTGTTTTCCTTATTTCTTTAATCAGCTATGAAGGGTTCTTGTTGGGATCACCTTTGTTCATTTTATTATGAAAAGTTTTTATTAGCAGTTCCTTAAGCTCTGTATTGAGAAATAATAGACTGGTGCATATGCTAAATGGGGCTTGGTTTGAAGTCTGCAGTATTGTATAAAAGGAATATATCCAACAATTTAAACCTTCATTATCAATCCACGAACTCTATTAATTACATATTTGCTTCAAAATTGTTGTATTTTAAAATGGCATGAATAAATGGCAAAATATTATCTCCCATAATTCTATGTTATTAGAAGAGCATTATTATAGCACTAACTTTGCTTTGTTGATTTAGCTTTTATAAATTTCAACACTCAGTCCATTAGATAAGATGTAACCATTGCCACAAAGTAAATGCCTTTTCAGTATTGTAAATAATTCATTTCTATCTCTTTGTAATAGAAGCAGCCAACAGAGCAGCAGTTCAGGCTGATGTAAGTTTGCTAATTCCAACCCACATACCTAAGTATCTACACAAATGCCTAAGTGTCTGCACAGACTGTTTGCTAATTTCAACCCACTCACCTAAGTGTCTACACAGGATATGTTTGCTAATAGCAACACACACATCTAAGTGTCCACACAAACACCTAATGTCTACACAGACTTAATTTGCTAATTTCAACCCACACACATAAGTGTCTTCTAAAGCTAAGTTTGCTAATTCCAACCCACACACCTAAGTGTCTACACCGCTAAGTTTGCTAATTCCAACCCACACACCTAAGTGTCTACACAGGCTAAGTTTGCTAATTCCAACCCATACACCTAAGTGTCTACACAGACTTAGTTGCTAATTCCAACCCACACATAAAAGTGTCTACACAAACTTAGTTTGCATATTCCAACCCAAACACCTGAGTGTCTACACAGACAGTTTGCTAATTCCAACCCACACAACAAAGTGTCTATTTAGACGGTCATGCTAGTAAATAATGAAAACTCAAGGTAGAGATAGTTGTAGTTTTGATATACAAGTAGCTGATGTGGTAAGATTGAAAAAAGAACTAAGATAAGATAAGAATTCTTTATTTCAGACTGCATAGTCCATAAATTTAAATTAAAATACAAATAAAGAGTAAAACATTGTAAACATAAAAGAACATATATATCATATGTACAAGTATACAGATACATTTATAACAATTATTTGCGCTCTGCATTGTTAAAATATGAAGTTAAGTGACACATTTAAATAGTAATTTGTTCCATCTACTAACAATATTAGAATTTAAATGATTGTCATAGTTCCAAAGAGATTTCAATATAGAAATGAAAGATGTAAAAGGTTTAATGGCAAATAATGGCTATTAGTGCTGTTTAATGGTACATAATGAATATTAGTGCTGTTTAATGTCACATGATGGATATTACTGCTGTTTATTGGCCCATGATGGCTATTAGTGCTGTTTAATGTCACATGATGGCTACTAGTGCTGTTTAATGTCACAAGATGGCTATTAGTGATGTTAAATGGCACATGATGGCTATTAGTGCTGTTTACTGTCACATGATGTCTATTAGTGCTGTTTACTGTCACATGATGGCTATTAGTGATGTTTAATGGCACATGATGACTATTAGTGCTGTTTACTGTCACATGATGGCTATTAGTGATGTTTAATGGCCCAAGATGGATACTAGTGCTGTTTAATGTCACATGATGGCTATTAGTGATGTTTAATGGCACATGATGACTATTAGTGCTGTTTAATGTCACATGATGGCTATTAGTGCTGTTTACTGTCACATGATGTCTATTAGTGCTGTTTACTGGCACATGATGGCTATTAGTGATGTTTAATGGCACATGATGACTATTAGTGCTGTTTAATGTCACATAATGTCTATTAGTGCTGTTTACTGTCACATGATGTCTATTAGTGCTGTTTACTGTCACATGATGGCTATTAGTGATGTTTAATGGCACATGATGACTATTAGTGCTGTTTACTGTCACATGATGGCTATTAGTGATGTTTAATGGCCCATGATGGATACTAGTGCTGTTTAATGTCACATGATGGCTATTAGTGATGTTTAATGGCACATGATGACTATTAGTGCTGTTTAATGTCACATTATGGATATTAGTGCTATTTAATTGCACATAATGGATATTAGTGCTATTTAATTGGACATAATGGATATTAGTGCTATTTAATTGCACATGATGGATATTAGTGCTGTTTAATGGCACATAATGACTATTAGTGCTGTTTGATGGCACATGATGACTATTAGTGTTGTTTAATGGCACATGATGACTATTAGTGCTGTTTAATGGCACATGATGGATATTAGTGATGTTTAATGGCACATGATGACTATTAGTGCTGTTTAATGTCACATAATGTCTATTAGTGCTGTTTACTGTCACATGATGGCTATTAGTGATGTTTAATGGCACATGATGACTATTAGTGCTGTTTACTGTCACATGATGGCTATTAGTGATGTTTAATGGCCCATGATGGATACTAGTGCTGTTTAATGTCACATGATGGCTATTAGTGATGTTTAATGGCACATGATGACTATTAGTGCTGTTTAATGTCACATTATGGATATTAGTGCTATTTAATTGCACATAATGGATATTAGTACTATTTAATTGGACATAATGGATATTAGTGCTATTTAATTGCACATGATGGATATTAGTGCTGTTTAATGGCACATAATGACTATTAGTGCTGTTTGATGGCACATGATGACTATTAGTGTTGTTTAATGGCACATGATGACTATTAGTGCTGTTTAATGGCACATGATGGATATTGGTGCTGTTTAATGGTACATGACAGATATTAGTGCTGTTTAATGGTACATAATGGATATTAGTGCTGTTTAATGGCACATGATGGATATTAGTGCTGTTTAACTGCACATATTGGACATTAGTGCTGTTTAATGGCATATGATGGATATTAGAGCTGTTTAATGGCACATCATGGATAATAGTGCTGTTTATTGGCCCATGATGGATATTAGTGCTGTTTAATGGCACATGATGGCTGTTAGTGCTGTTTAATGGCACATGATGGCTGTTAGTGCTGTTTAATGGCACATGATGGCTGTTAGTGCTTTTTAATTGCACATGATGGCTGTTAGTGCCTTTTAATGGCACATAATTGCTATTAGTGCTGTTTGATGGCACATGATGGCTATTAATGCTGTTAAATGGCACATGAAGACTATTGGTGCTGTTTAATGTCACATGATGACTAATAGTGCTGTTTAATGTCACATGAGGGATATTAGTGCTGTTTAATGACACATAATGGATATTAGTGTTGTTTAATGGCAATTGATATTATTGTTTTTATTGGCACATGATGGCTGTTAGTGCTTTTTAATTGCACATGATGGCTATTAGTGTTGTTTAATGACACATGATGGCTATTAGTGTTGTTTAATGGCACATGATGGCTATTAGTGCAGTTTAATGGCACGTGATGGCTATTAGTGTTGTTTAATGGCACATGATGGCTATTAGTGTTTTTTAACTGCATATGATGAATATTTGTGCTGTTTAATGGCACATGATGGCTATTAGTGTTGTTTAATGCACATGATGGCTATTAGTGTTGTTTAATGGCACATGATGACTATTAGTGTTTTTTAACTGCATATGATGGCTATTAGTGTTGTTTAATGACACATGATGGCTATTAGTGTTGTTTAATGACACATGATGGCTATTAGTGTTGTTTAATGGCACATGATGGCTATTAGTGTTGTTTAATGACACATGATGGCTATTAGTGTTGTTTAATGGCACATGATGACTATTAGTGTTGTTTAATGGCACATGATGGCTATTAGTGTTGTTTAACTGCATATGATGAATATTAGTGCTGTTTAATGGCACATAATGAATATTAGTATTGTTAAATGGCACATAATGACTATTAGTACTGTTTAATGGCACATAATGGCTATTAGTGCTGATTAATGTCACATGATGGTTATTAGTGCTGTATGATGACACAAGAGCTATTAGGGCTAATTAAAAGTCAAGTTACAAAATTGTAAAGATAGAAAATTGCAAGAAAAGGAAGTTTGCAATGATAAATCATTTCAAATGTATGTAAACTTGTAGTAGAAATGTTAACCTTTTATAAAAGGTATTTAAAGGTATACTCTTTTCTCACTTATACCATTAGTATATAAAAGTTGGTATCTTCTTTGTTCCTATTTAAAGTGTTAATCTTTCTATATTTAGTTTAAGACATTGTAAAACTAAGTGTTTTTTAATCTATATTTTTTCCATATATTCTGCACTTAGGTATTATTGGTATTAAATGTTTTTTGAATGCTATTTTTTTTATTCAAATCTCTTAAGTATACTGCTGACTGACAAAACATTCTGTAATGTTTTGTATTTAGTATACTACTCACTGACAAGATGTTACATAATGTAACTTGTTTCATTTAGGCTGCTGACTTTCTGCCAAAAACTACTCAAAATTGATGCAGCCTGGGATGTATTTGGGAAGTTGCTATTTAAAATTGCCTCTTTAGGAATGGCAGAATGCATATTCTTGACATATTGAATTGAATTTCAATCAGTTAAATTCCCATTTTGATCCATTATTGAATTTTGTGTGATATTTTGTTTGTTTTTATTTGGTGCTTTAGCATTGGGAGATAACTCTTGCTTAAATTTCTTGAAAATCTTTAAATACCAAAGCCAAACAGAACTTTTTATATGCCACATAAACTCATTAGTAATGACTACTCCAACTATAATGACCATAATCCATTATTGTCTTTAATCCTTGCCAGATTAGTAATGATGACACATTGTTTAATCCATCTCTATAAACATTAACATGAAGCCAAATTGATCCTGCTGAAAGAATCCAAATAATGTTAATTGTTTTATGCTGCCTGAGCATATTCCAATTTACTAATGATTAAGTAAAAGTCAGTGATAACTTTTTGGTGATTGTTGATTTAGCAATGACAGTGTCATGCTTGTGTCAGTAAAATGGAATGAAAGTGAAAAACAAGGACAGGACTAAAGTATTGATTACAACCCAACAAAAGTGAGCAGAATTGGAAATAAAAGTTTGAATCTTAAGTTGTTGTGTGTGTGCATGTGATTGGATTTTTTATGTAGCAAGAACAATTTTTCAGTCATATTGCTATGATGCAGTGTGGAAGTTTATAGTGATGTCTAGCATTGGTGCATCATGCTGCAGACATGGAGTATTATGTCCCACCCAGTCACGTCATCTAGACACCAGACCGACTAGACCTAGCACTAACCTATTACTGCTGAGCATCAAGCAAGGCAGCCAAAACACCATTTTTTAAATCTGGTTTGACTTGGTTGGGGTTTGAATCCATGACCTCTCACAACTGAGGCGTATGCTCTAACCACATTTTTTTAAATGAATTTAATAATTTTGAACCAAATTTCTGGGCAATAACAACTGTTTTTGATGATTAAACAAGTTATTATCAAGGTTTCATTTTCCAATTTTGATAGCAGTTTTATGGTTATTTTTATTTATGAAAAAAGAATTCACATGGAGTTATAAGTGGGTTCATCAGGCACATCTTTTGTGTCAGTTTTTTTGGTGTATAATCTTGTTTATCTAGAAATTATTTGTTCTACAAGATCTTGAGGCAGAATCATTTGCTGTGTTCATTGTTTGATTTGGGTTGGAATTCAAATTATTCTTTTCTGGAAATTCAAAATACTCTTTAATATTGTTATAAAGAGACATTAATTGGGAATCACAAGGAATTCAAACAAAGAAACCTTGTATTCTATTACTTATTCAACAAAAGACTGTTGGCACATTATTGCAATTCAGGTCTTTGGCACATTAGTACCTTATAAACTACCAGCTACTACCGGCACATCAATACCTACAGCATTGGAATTATTTGGAATACTATTCAAATTTATTCATTAGGACTTAAGCTAAAAATTCTATAAATATTTGGAACTTAATTTACAATATTGTAAGTTATTTTTACAATTTCAGTTTATGTTCTACGGATAAAAATTATTTGTTTACTTTTACAAAACACTTGGTGTTTTGCTCTTTTCTATTTCTTATTTTAAGCCAAAAAATTCAAAATAACACACAAGCAAAATTTGTTTGTAATCTCTTAAATCAGTGGAAAAAAAAAGACTGGACATTTTATTTTGCAATTTAAAACTTTAGTTTCTTTTTGTCTTAAAATGTAATACTTGTATGAATGATATTGTGCTTGTACATCTACTTGGATGTCAAAAACATATATTTCATTATGTGATATTCTCAAAACTGAACAATTAAATTTAGTATAAGCTAAATTATACTACATGAAAAATAGAGGGAAAGTATGAGAACATTTCTAAATATAACCATTTTCCAGATAAATATATATATATATATATATATATATATATATATATATATATATATATATATATATTTTTTTATCATAAATTCTATGAATAGGAAATTATGTCAGTTGTCAGAATCAATAATAATAATAATAATGGTAATAGTTCAAGAAACAAGTTTGCAAAGTGAATCTGCTTTATGAAGTTATCTGTGTACAAAGGCCACTTTGGCCTTTTCCCATGGGTAACTGCATATGACAGGTATGACTGATGGCAACTCATGCATAATGGTTATGGGAAACATAACACACATCTATACTTAAACATCTAAAATATTTGTAGCAATGACAATATATGGAGTAAGCTGATGGGAGTAGTTTTGTTGGGTTGTTACCTTATTTGTAATACTGTAATGCTATTTGTGTGGCAGGTTTGTTTTGGGGATATTCATTTCCTGAGAAAAATAAAAAAGATCTTTACAAATATTTCAGACTGGAGAGCTTTTACTGGCCACTTTTAATTATTGAATGATTTAGTTTTGGAATTCCATAGAGAGAATTATATAGAGTTTTCAGTGGTATCATTCTTGCAGCTATATACTCTATTTGAAACACATTTTGGTTGCAGAAAGATGGCTCAGATGAAGTGACAGTAGAACAAGTGGAAAAGATCTTGCCAGAACTAGTTAGTAAATGTTTTTGTTGTGTATAAAACTTGGCTTGAGATAGGTATCATTTTTCTTGCAACAACCACAGTATTATTGTCAGTGTTAAGATTATGATTTGAAGGGTACCTCATACTCAGCAGGAGACACACAGCAGCCGGGAGAAACTTTACTTGTAGTATATTTGTAACTCTGTTTCAATGTCTCACATGATCTGATAACTATATTGTATACAGACCCTACAGTCTTGTATATAATTTAGTTTACAAACAAAACAATCAAGTATATAGCCTCTACAATCTTGTATACAGACCCTATAATCTAGTTTACAAACAAAACAATAAAGTATATAGCCCCTACAATCTTGTATACAGACCCTATAATCTAGTTTACAAACAAAACAATCAAGTATATAGCCCCTACAATCTTGTATACAGACCCTATAATCTAGTTTACAAACAAAACAATCAAGTATATAGCCCCTACAATCTTGTATACAGACCCTATAATCTAGTTTACAAACAAAACAATTAAGTATATAGCCCCTACAATCTTGTATATAGACCCTACAGTCTAGTATACAGACCCTGCAATCTAGCATACAGACCCTACAATCAAGTATACAGACCCTACAATCAAGTATACAGACCCTACCATCTTGTATACTGACCCTACAGTCAAGTATACTAACCTAACAGTCATGTATACAGACCCTACAATCTAGTATACAGACCCTACAATCAAGTATACAGTTCCAGCAATTAATATACAGACCCCACAATCTAGTATACAGACCCTACTATCTTGTATACAGACCCTACAGTCAAGTATACAGACCTTACAATCAAGTATACAGACCCTACAATCAAGTATACAGACCTTACAATCTAGTATACAGACCATACTATCTTGTATACAGATCCTAAAGTCAAGTATACAGACCCTACAATCAAGTATACAGACCCTACTATCTTGTATACAGACCCTACAATCAAGTATACAGACCTTACAATCAAGTACAATCAAGTACACAGACCCTACAATCAAGTATACAGACTTTACAATCTAGTATACAGACCCTATTATCTGGTATACAGACCCTACAATCTAGTATACAGTTCCAGCATTTAATATACAGACCCCACAATCTAGTATACAGACCCTACTATCTTGTATACAGACCCTACAATCAAGTATACAGACCTTACAATCAAGTATACAGACCTTACAATCTAGTATACAGACCCTACTATCTTGTATACAGACCCTACTATCTTGTATACAGACCCTATTATCTTGTATACAGACCCTACAATCAAGTATACAGACCCTACAATCTAGTATACAGACCCTACTATCTTGTATACAGACCCTATAATCAAGTATACAGACCCTACTATCTTGTATACAGACCCTACAATCAAGTATACAGACCCTACAATCAAGTATACAGACCCTACTATCTTGTATACAGACCCTACAATCAAGTATACAGACCCTACTATCTTGTATACAGACCCTACAATCAAGTATACAGACCTTACAATCAAGTATACAGACCTTACAATCTAGTATACAGACCCTACTATCTTGTATACAGACCCTACTATCTTGTATACAGACCCTACTATCTTGTATACAGACCCTACAATCAAGTATACAGACCCTACAATCTAGTATACAGACCCTACTATCTTGTATACAGACCCTACAATCAAGTATACAGACCTTACAATCAAGTATACAGACCTTACAATCTAGTATACAGACCCTACTATCTTGTATACAGACCCTACTATCTTGTATACAGACCCTACAATCAAGTATACAGACCCTACAATCTAGTATACAGACCCTACTATCTTGTATACAGACCCTATAATCAAGTATACAGACCCTACTATCTTGTATACAGACCCTACAATCAAGTATACAGACCCTACAATCAAGTATACAGACCCTACTATCTTGTATACAGACCCTACAATCAAGTATACAGACCCTACTATCTTGTATACAGACCCTACAATCAAGTATACAGACCCTACAATCTAGTATACAGACCCTACTATCTTGCATACAGACCCTACAATCAAGTATACAGATCCTACAATCTAGTATAGCCCCAGCAATCTAGTAACAAGATTGTATACAGAAACAACAATCTAGTATACAGACCTAACAATAAAGTATAACAGACCTAACAATCAAGTATACAGGCCTTGAGTCTTGTATACAAGCCCTATAATCTTGTATACAGGCCCTACATTCTATAATACAGGTCCTACAATCAATCTTGTATACAGACACAACAATCTAGTATTCATTCCAATAAATCTAGTACACAGACATGACAATCAAGTATACAGACCCTACAATCTAGTATACAGGCCTAACGGTCAAGTATACAGCCCCTACAATCTTGTATACAGGCCCTACATTCTAGAATACAATCTTGTATACAGACCCAACAATCTAGTATACTCCCAGCAATCTAGTAACCCGACCCCACAGTCTTGTATACAGACCTAACAATCTAGTATACAGACCTAACAAGCTAGTATACAGACCCAATAATGTTGTATATAGACTCTACAATCTTGTATATAGACTCTACAATCTAGTATATAGACTGTACAATCTAGTATACAGTCCCTCACAAACTAGTATACAGACCTAACAGTCAAGTATACAGTCCCAGCAATCTAGTATACAGTCCAAGAAATCTAGGATACAGACCTAACAAGCTAGTATACAGATCATACAATCTTGTATATAGACTCTACAATCTAGTATTCAGACCTAACAATCTAGTATACAGTCCCAGCAATCTAATATACAGACCCTACAATCAAGTATACAGACCCTACAATCTAGTATATAGAACTTACAATCTACTATTCAGTCCAAGAAATCTAGTACACAGACATAACAATCAAGTATACAGACCCTACAATGTAGTATACAGACCTAATTATCAAGTATACAGACCCTACAATCTAGTATACTGTCCAAGAAATCTAGTATACAGACATGACAATCTAGTATACAGTCGCAGCAATCTAGTATACAAACCCTACAATCTAGTATACAGACCTAACAAGCTAGTATACAGTCCCTAACAAGCTAGTATACAGAATTTAACTATATTATTGTGGTATTAGCCAACTTAGGCATGGTAGTGCACACATATAATAAACAAATTACTATTTACTGATAAGAAGGAATGCCCACACTTGCACTGGATATAAATGAAACACCATATGGTGACCTAGATTAGCTTACTATGGGGGAATAATTTTATATTATTGTGGTATTTGCCAACTTAGGCATGGTAGCACACACATATTATAAATAAATTACTATTTACCTATAAGAAGGAATGACCACACTTGCACTGGCTGAATATTTCCACAAAAAAGAAACAATCCATTCGTTATATTGAACAGATAATTTGAATTAAAATTGAATTTTATGAATAACAACAGTAGAAGTTTCTAAACATTATTTAACTTTACATGAATTTTAAATGCAATGTGGGTAAAGAAATATCAATGTATTAAAGAACCCATTAGTAACAATAATGTCAGAACTGTACTGAAATATTACTGATTTTAAAAAGTTTCACTCTTTGTTTTCCTATTTATGTGTAGTAAGGAGAATCAAAAGCTACATTTTGCCCATATTAGTTCATATTAGCTACTATGGAATGAAATTACACATCTAACTTTTTAAGGACACATACATTGCTATTGGTATATGACACATAATCATCAACCATCAAATGATACATAGTATATTTCATAATCAAGACAATGCAGATATAATAATTTTAATGTTGATGATAAATGGAATTGCATGCACTTGACAAAAAAGTGATGTCCATTATTATTCAATGCCGATTTACCAAAAATGTTGACAGTTTTGAGGCGGTGGTGCTCTTACAGATTTATATCCTTTCTGGCATCAGCTTTAGATCTGTAAACAACTTGTATAAGGCACATGTTAAAAAAAATTTTCTGGAAGTCCTGTTTACTGTTGTAATGCAGAGTTGGAGTATACTTAAATTAATTGATAAATTCAGGAGGTAATCTTTTAACAGATGCTGCATTGTTTAGTTCTTGGTTGTGTCAACCACTACAATTTTTAGTGCTTAGTTGCATATGCAGTTTAAAGAACAAACAAATGATGAATATTGTTTGAGTAATGATTGTGTACAGAATGCATTAAAGACAAAGAAGACTTAATGGCTTTGTTGCTAATGATTGTATACAGAATGCATTAAAGACAAAGAAGACTTAATGGCTTTATTGCTAATGATTGTATACAGAATGCATTAAAGACAAAGAAGAATTAATGGCTTTATTGCTAATGATTGCATACAGCATGCATTAAACACAAAGAAGACCTAATGGCTTTGTTGCTAATGATTGCATACAGCATGCATTAAAGACAAAGAAGACTTAATGGCTTTATTGCTAATGATTGTATACAGAATGCATTAAACACAAAGAAGAATTAATGGCTTTATTGCTAATGATGGTATACAGCATGCATTAAAGACAAAGAAGACTTAATGGCTTTATTGCTAATGATTGTATACAGAATGCATTAAAGACAAAGAAGACCTAATGGCTTTGTTGCTAATGATTGTATACATAATGCATTAAAGACAAAGAAGACCTAATGGCTTTATTGCTAATGATTGTATACAGAATGCATTAAAGACAAAGAAGAATTAATGGCTTTATTGCTAATGATTGTATACAGAATGCATTAAAGACAAAGAAGACTTAATGGCTTTATTGCTAATGATTGTATACAGAATGCATTAAAGACAAAGAAGACCTAATGGCTTTGTTGCTAATGATTGTATACAGCATGCATTAAACACAAAGAAGACCTAATGGCTTTGTTGCTAATGATTGTATACAGAATGCATTAAAGACAAAGAAGACTTAATGGCTTTATTGCTAATGATTGTATACAGCATGCATTAAAGACAAAGAAGACCTAATGGCTTTATTGCTAATGATTGTATACAGAATGCATTAAAGACAAAGAAGACCTAATGGCTTTATTGCTAATGATTGTATACAGAATGCATTAAAGACAAAGAAGACTTAATGGCTTTATTGCTAATGATTGTATACAGAATGCATTAAAGACAAAGAAGACTTAATGGCTTTATTGCTTATGGATCAGTGATAATAAGATTAACACTTATGAACTGACATATTTCAACAATAGACTAAGATCAAAGTTCTCAATAGGTCTAAACATTGGTTCTGAAACTCATTTTTCAGGGGGGGGTCATAGAATTTTTTGAAATTGGTGAAATTAAAAAATTGTAGGAGCATGTAATGATCATTTTATATTTGAATTCATAATCTATATCATCTCCAAAATGATAATAAACTTATTATTTTTCATACTGAATTCATGTTATAACGGAACTTACTATATTGGTGTCACACTCTAGTAGTATTGTTTTAGCCAATTTTTGAACCGTTTTCTTATTGACATAGTTTTGTTGTTTGTATTCTTTTTTTAGGTATTTGTAGAGGTTAATTCACAATATTAAATAGCAACAAAACTGCAATTTGACAGGCAAATCAATGATTTTAAATACTCATTAAAATTCCTTGTTTACATAATTTCAAAAATTGAGATCAACAAACATAATAAAAACCACAAAACATTGATTATTAATTGAAATATGTAAGGTATTTATTTATTCATTCTATTTTCCTCTTTTACCCTTTCAGCTGTTAGATTTGTGAGACTGGATTTCTGTAATTTGGATGCATTTATACGTAGAGAAGGTTATATCCATGATGTGATGCTGCTGGACCTAGACAAAATATTTCTATTTCCTTTACCTAAAATCAATGCTGCAGGGACAAAAGGAGCGAAGCATATGAATAATTACAAACATGGTCAATACATGGAATACAAAGTATGCAATGGACAATTACAAACATGGTCAATACATGGAATACAAAGTATGCAATGGACAAGAACAATTAAGAGCACACTTATAAATGCCAATTTGAAATTAAATGATGGAATTTGATCACAGAGATGAATTTAAAAATTGGGTATTTGTTATTTTGCATACAAAAAGTTGGTATGGAAATATTTATGGATATATTCTCATTCTCAAATATTTGTGTATTAAAGTAAACAGTAATCAGGTTACACTGATCCATGTACTTTATTCAATGTATTTCTCCCTCTTCACACATGGCTTTGTTTTTGTGCATGTACTTTATTCAATGTATTTCTCCCTCTTCACATATGGCTTTTTATGCATGTACTTTATTCAGTGTAAATCTCCCTCTTCACACATGGCTTTGTATCCATGCACTTTATTCAATGTATTTCTCCCTCTTCACACATGGCTTTGTATGCATGTACTTTATTCAGTGTATTTCTCCCTCTTCACACATGGCTTTGTATGCATGTAATTTATTCAATGTATTTGTCTCACTTCACACATGGCTTTGTTTTTGTGCATGTACTTTATTCAATGTATTTCTCCCTCTTCACACATGGCAATGTTTGCATGTACTTTATTCAACATATTTCTCTCTCTTCACACATGGCTTTGTTTTTGTGCATGTATTTTATTCAATGTATTTCTCCCTCTTCACACATGGCAATGTTTGCATGTACTTTATTCAACATATTTCTCTCTCTTCACACATGGCTTTGTTTTTGTGCATGTATTTTATTCAATGTATCTCTCCCTCTTCACACATGGCAATGTTTGCATGTACTTTATTCAACATATTTCTCTCTCTTCACACATGGCTTTGTTTTTGTGCATGTATTTTATTCAATGTATTTCTCCCTCTTCACACATGGCAATGTTTGCATGTACTTTATTCAACATATTTCTCTCTCTTCACACATGGCTTTGATTTTGTGCATGTACTTTATTCAATGTATTTCTCCCTCTTCACACATGGCCTTGTATGCATGTAATTCATTCAATGTATTTCTCCCTCTTCACACATGGCCTTGTATGCATGTACTTTATTCAATGTATTTCTCCCTCTTCACACATGGCCTTGTATGCATGTACTTTATTCAATGTATTTCTCCCTCTTCACACATGGCTTTGTATGCATGTAATTTATTCAATGTATTTCTCCCTCTTCACACATGGCTTTGTTTTTGTGCATGTACTTTATTCAATGTATTTCTCCCTCTTCACACATGGCTTTATTTTTGTGCATGTTTTTTATTCAATATATTTCTCCCTCTTCACATATGGCCTTGTATCCATGTGCTTTTTTCAATGTTTTTATCTCTTCACACATGGTCTTGTATGCATGTAATTTATTCAATGTATTCTCCCTATTCACACATGGATTTGTTTTCGTGCACCTTTTTTATTCAATATATTTCTCCCTCTTCACATATGGCCTTGTATGCATGTACTTTATTCAATGTTTTTCTCTCTTCACACATGGCCTTGTATGCATGTAATTTATTCAGTGTATTCTCCCTCTTCACAAATGGCCTTGTATGCATGTACTTTATTCAGTGTATTTCTCCCTCTTCATACATGGCCTTGTATGCATGTACTTTACTCAGTGTCTTTCTCCCTCTTCACACATGGCTTTTTTTTGTGCATGTATTTTATTCAATGTATTTCTCTTTCTTCACACATGGCTTTGGTTTTGTGCATGTATTTTATTCAATGTATTTCTCCCTCTTCACACATGGCTTTGTATGCATGTACTTTATTCAGTGTATTTCTCCCACTTCACACATGGCCTTGTATGCATGTAATTAATTTAATGTATTCTCACTCTTCACACATGGCATTGTATGCATGTACTTTATTCAGTGTATTTCTCCCTCTTCACACATGGCCTTGTATGCATATACTTTATTCAATGTATTCTACCTCTTCACACATGGCCTTGTATGCATGTACTTTATTCAGTGTATTTCTCCCTCTTCACATATGGCTTTGTATGCATGTAATTTATTCAATGTATTCTCCCTCTTCACACATGGCTTTGTATGCATGTAATTTATTCAATGTATTCTCCCTCTTCACACATGGCTTTGTATGCATGTAATTTATTCAATGTATTCTCCCTCTTCACACATGGCTTTGTATGCATGTAGCTTATTCAATGTATTCTCCATCTTCACACATGGCCTTGTATGCATGTACTTTATTCAATGTATTTCTCCCTCTTCACACATGGCTTTGTATGCATGTAATTTATTCAATGTATTCTCCCTCTTCACACATGGCTTTGTATGCATGTACTTTATTCAATGTATTTCTTCCTCTTCACACATGGCTTTGTATGCATGTAATTTATTCAATGTATTCTCCCTCTTCACACATGGCTTTGTATGCATGTAATTTATTCAATGTATTCTCCCTCTTCACACATGGCTTTGTATGCATGTAATTTATTCAATGTATTTCTCCCTCTTCACACATGGCTTTGTATGCATGTACTTTATTCAATGCATTTCTCCCTCTTCACATATGGCTTTGTATACATGTACTTTATTCAGTGTATTTCTCCCTCTTCACACATGGCCTTGTATGCATGTAATTCATTCAATGTGTTCTCCCTCTTCACATATGGCCTTGTATGCATGTACTTTATTCAATGTATTTCTCCCTCTTAAAACATGGCCTTGTATGCATGTACTTTATTCAATGTATTTCTCCCTCTTCACACATGGCTTTGTATGCATGTCCTTTATTTAGTGTATTTCTGCCTCTTCACACATGGTCTTGTATGCATGTAATTTATTCAATGTATTCTCCCTCTTCACACATGGCCTTGTATGCATGTACTTTATTCAATGTATTCTCCCGCTTCACACATGGCTTTGTATGCATGTAATTTATTCAATATATTCTCCCTCTTCACACATGGCCTTGTTTGCATGTACTTTTTTCAGTGTATTTCTCTCTCTTCACTCATGGCTTTGTATGCATGTAATTTATTCAATGTATTCTCTCTCTTCACATATGGCCTTGTATGCATGTACTTTATTCAGTGTATTTCTCCCTCTTCACACATGGCTTTGTATGCATGTACTTTATTCAGTGTATTTCTCCCTCTTCACACATGGCTTTGTATGCATGTAATTTTATCAATGTATTCTCCCTCTTTACACATGGCCTTGTATGCATGTAATTTATTCAATGTATTCTCCCTCTTCACACATGGCTTTGTTTTTGTGCATGTACTTTATTCAATGTATTCTCCTTCTTCACACATGGCTTTTTATGCATGTAATTTATTCAATATATTCTCCCACTTCACACATGGCTTCGTATGCATGTGCTTTATTCAATGTATTTCTCCCTCTTCACACATGGCCTTGTATGCATGTACTTTATTCAATGTATTTCTCCCTCTTCACACATGGCTTTATTTTTTGCATCATATTGCTCTTCCTCACAAATAAGTTTGTTTTTGTTGAATTTACAAGAGCTTGCATGGCTACAATATATGTATATAAGCATCTACAAATTAATGTCCTCATCAATAAAAAGAATGGTCATTATACCCATCAATAAAGGTATGGTTATTATACCCGATTATAAAGGTATGGTTATTATACCCATCAAAAAAGGTATGGTTATTATACCCATCAATAAAGGTATGGTTATTGTACCCGATTATAAAGGTATGGTTATTATACTCATCACTAAAGGTGTGGTTATTATACCCATCAATAAAGGTATGGTTATTATACCCATCAATAAAGGTATGGTTATTATACCCATCAATAAAGGTATGGTTATTATACCCATCAATAAAGGTGTGATTATTATACCCATCAATAAAGGTATGGTTATTATACCCATCAATAAAGGTATGGTTATTATACCCATCAATAAAGGTATGGTTATTATACCCGATTATAAAGGTATGGTTATTATACCCATCAATAAAGGTATGGTTATTATACTTGTCAATAAAGGTATGGTTATTATATCCATCAATAAAGGTATGGTTATTATACCCATCAATAAAGGTATGGTTATTATACTTGTCAATAAAGGTATGGTTATTGTACCCATCAATAATGTAATGGTTATTACACCCATCACTAAAGGTATGGTTATTTTACCCATTATTAAAGGTATGGTTATTATACTCATCAATAAAGGTATGGTTATTACACCCATCAATAAAGGTATGGTTATTATACCCATCAATAAAGGTGTGATTATTATACCCATCAATAAAGGTATGGTTATTATACCCATCAATAAAGGTATGGTTATTATACCCATCAATAAAGGTATGGTTATTATACCCATCAGTAAAGGTATGGTCATAATACTCATCACTAAAGTTGTGGTTATTATACCCATCAATAAAAGGTATGGTTATTATACTTGTCAATAAAGGTATGGTTTTTATATCCATCAATAAAGGTGTGGTTATTATACCCATCAATAAAAGTATGATTATTATACTCATCAATAAAGGTATGGTTATTATACTTGTCAATAAAGTTATGGTTATTATATCCATCAATAAAGGTGTGGTTATTATACCCATCAATAAAGGTATGGTTATTATAATCATCAATAAAGTTATGGTTATTGTACCCATCAATAATGTAATGGTTATTATACCCATCAATAAAGTTTTGGTTATTATTCTCATCAATAAAGGTATGGTTATTATACCCATCAATAAAGTTAAGGTTATTATACCTATCAATAAAGTTTTGGTTATTATACTCATCAATAAAGGTATGGTTATTGTACCTATCAATAAAGGTATGGTTATTACACCCATCACTAAAGGTATGGTTATTTTACCCATTATTAAAGGTATGGTTATTATACTCATCAATAAAGGTATGGTTATTATACCCATCAGTAAAGGTATGGTCATTATACACATTACTAAAGGTATGGTTATTATAGCCATCAATAAAGGTATGATTATTATACCAGTCAATAAAGGTATGGTTATTATACCCATCAATAAAGGTATGGTTATTATACCCATCAATAAAGGTATAATTATTATACCCATCAATAAAGGTGTGGTTATTATACCCATCAATAATGTTATGGTTATTATACCATTGCCTGCAAAGTAAGAGGAGGGCCTATAATGTTTTGTCTGGGTGGTTGATTTAATCTCTAAGTGTATTGGAACTATGCTCATGCAAACTGGCAAGTGAAAATCAGTATATCAATGTTTTACTAAACATGACATTTTGACTCTCTGCTATATGAGGCTATTTAAAATGTATGTATTTAGACTTAGTTATAGTTTGAAGTTTTGTGGCCAGGTAATAGTTATACCTATATGATTTTTACTTTCATGAAATTACCAAACTATGATGTGTATTGTTTTCAGGGCATTATTACAATGAGCACAGGTTGAATGTTGTAACTTTGCCTATGAAGCTCAATGGTTAAGGTTCTCTGATTGAAAGAAAAAAATGGTTTCTGCACAATAACTTGACTTCTTCAGCATCTCTGGTTACCAGTTTTTGTGGATGGCTTATATTTGGAGTAAGGAAGAAGGTGATATTTCAGTCAAAATTTAAGGTCACTGTTACTGGGAAAAATTGTAGCTATACTGTATGAATGAGATTTTATCTATTGCACAGTGGTGTAGGCTCAGTAGCTTGGAATGTGCACTGGCTAATAATTTTGTACTGGCAAAAATGAAATATATAGTTATGACTATTTTCATATTGAAGAAATGCTTGTGGTGGTTTATATACATATGAGCAGTAGTTGGACAATTAACTCTTAAAGTATACTAAAGAAATTTATGGAGTTTCTAACATTAATCTAGGATATCAAAGGTGTTGTTGTTGTGGGGTTTAACGCCATTTTTCAGCACACGATAGGCTATACATGGCGGCCAGTATTAATGGTGGAGGAAGAAACCGGGAAAGCACCGGAAAGAACCGCCGACCCACGAGAAGCTACTGGCAAACTTTCTCACATATCCACATTCGCCGAATCTTAGACTCGAACCCACGCAGACAGAGGTGAGATGGCAGTGATCTGTAACGGACAGCGCTTTAGACCACTCGGCCACTCGGGGCCCCTATCAAAGGTGTAACAGATGAACTGAGATCATTGTATTGCTTGAATGCATCATATAGATTTATCAAGGAAGCATAAATATGTTATATGCATTCTCAGAAACATACCTAATAACACATTGATAAATTGGATAACCTGTTAGAGACTTAAATGGAAGGAAATAAACTTGGGCAGACATTTGAGGCAAATAAAATTAGAACAAATCTGCAGGTTATTGTGCAAGAAAATTAGTCACAAAAAGAACAAGTAACTCATCTTTATGTCTGAAGGGAATGACAGTTTCGATGAGGTCAGTGATGATGATATCAAAAAGCAGGCTAACTAAACAAATTATATTTGGTCATAAATATAAGAATGGTATCCAAACTCAAGCAGCAGAGGAGCTGAACCGACCATTGGAATAGATCCGTCAACCCCCTTATATATAATAGTCCGCCACAAAGCCGTATTACCGTAATCCAAGGGTAAAAAAAAAATGATATATGGACCGGTTCCCAGATGGCTGGTCGTGGCCGGACTACTATGTCTCCAGAGGCCAGCTATTCTCCGCCGAAAATAGTCACCACAAGGTTGTATTTCGGTATATTAAACATAAATATATCCGAGATGAGCATATCGTGGACCCATCGGCGGGGGGTGGGGTAGATTTTTAGGTGAAAATTTGATCCAATCCGACTCGGCATTTTGTTCGAGGGTCGTTTAAATTTTTTGTAATAAACCCATGTGGTTTTTGTTGCGCATGTCCGAATAAATTTTAAAATTTATTGAAGTCCATATCTGAGCACCAAGTTTGCCAAATATTTCGTAACGTATGTATATCAATTCCGTTAAACGCGCATAAAAGCATAACAAAATTACAATTATCACGAATTACTTTGGGAATTTGGGTGTAGCGCTGAGTTAAATAGAAAAAATCTGCATTTTTATGCCGGCCGCGAGAAAATAGCAAGGCGGGACTTTTTTGATTATCAAGCATTACGTCATCGAAGACTATCATATTTTTTAAAGACCCATCGAGATCATCTATTTTGGGTGATTCGGTTATATCATATATAAATTCTACTGGATCAAATCCTAAGTTTTCGGCGGCGGTCTCATTAAAATCTTTTAATACTTGATAACAATCTTGATCATCGGCGCTAGGCGCTATCAGATATAATTTATCCCGATTTGTGTATTTTATTTTTAGCGTAAGTAAAAGTTGTGTTTTGCCCTATAATAATACCTCGGATTGAGTTTGGGAGCATTGGATGATGTTTGATCGGCGGCCTTTCCTTTTTTGCTGAAAAGTCGAGAAGTTCCATTTAATTATATCATAATAATATTATGGACTTATATTGTGTTAAATGTAAGACACGTACAGGGACAAACGACTTAACAACGATTGTAACAAAATATAATAGACACGCCGCATCGGGGGCATGCGCAATATGCGGAATAAAAAAATTTAAATTTATAAAAAAAAAAAAACTGGAGGAGATATTGCCGCAGGATTGACTAAACTACCCGGGCTCCCTTGGGCTAAATACCCCGGTGAAAAGCATCTCCCCGGATATAGCTACTGTGGGCTAGATATCAGGCTTAACAAAAATAATCAACCTAATCCGGGTGAATTTCCGGTTAATGTCACAGACGAAGCCTGTCAAATACATGATATCGCGTATAAAAGTAATGATCTGCGCCAGAGACATCTCGCCGATGTTAATCTGGTCCATGCTTTAAATTTAATACCTAATAAAAAAAATTTAGAGAGAAAGTTGCCGCATTTATTATTAAATCCGCGATGAAAGGTAAATTGTTGTTTGGCGCGAGTGTATAATAATGGCAGAAAAAAGGATGAAAAAAAAATTATTATTCTCCGCAGGGATATTGGAGAGGAAAATCCGCCATAGATAAATTAGCAGCCGCGGCTAGAGTTCCGTATGATACCGCAAAAGAGTGGCTATCGAAACAGGCGATATGGCAGATTTACTCACCGCGACCAAAGTCTATCAAATATGGATCATTCGACGTTTATACTCCAAATGAAGTTCATCAGGCCGATATTTTATATCTACCACATGACAACGGCTATAAATATGCGCTAACCGTAGTTGATATAGCACTCGATATAAGGATGCTGAACCACTCTCCACAAAAAAATATGCAGAAGTCACCCGTGCATTTGAGAAAATATATAGACGTGGTCCACTCACATGGCCAACTTTACTTCAAGTTGATCCGGGTAGTGAACTTCGCGGTGAAGTTACCAACACAATGATGACAAAAAAAAAAAAATGTTGCTATCCGGCGTGGACATACTGCGATTCATCGTGATCAAGCTATTGTTGAGCGATTTAATCGAACCCTTGCTGACAAATTATTCGGTTATCAATATGCGAAGGAATTTATTCAGGAGGATCGGTCGACAGAATGGGTTAAACGACTTCCGGCGGTGATAAAAACGATCAATGATGAATATCAGGCGTCAAAAAAATAAAACCCGCAAATATTGCAGAATCTCCGGAAAAAAGAATTCCATGGGAGTCTACAGTCCGATATTTATATGAACCTGGTGAATTGGAAGGCGGCGTTAGACGATCTACTGATCCTATATGGAGTACTTCGACGAATAAAATATATGGAATTCATTCCTCGATATATAGACCAGCGTATTATACATTAGATTTTAATGCTCCGCAACGAAATTTCACCCATGAACAACTTCTGGTTATTCCCGACGATATTCAATTTCCGCCGAAAAATTTAAAGTAATATATTACTCGAGTTCAGACGCTTTTAATTCTACCCGGCTAAGTTGATTTATTCGACGAACTCGACTAACAGCTAGATATACTAAATTATCCCACTCGATGAAATCGTCGATGATCCATATAAATGTATCCGTGATAGTTAGTCCTTGAGTCGAATGTATAGTCGCCGCATATCCTAGCCGCCATAGCGAATTTTCCATATTTAATGCGCCTTCGTCTGACAGTTTTACTTCGACGATGTCATTCAAGACTAATTTTTTTTTGCTCTTGAATATCAGCATTTTCAGAAATGCTAGCATTTCCAGGGATATCAACGAGAATATTTTGCAATCGGGTATCTTTAGGTCTATATTGTAGCGGTACAAGTTCATTAGAAAATTTATTTTTATGAATCTCGAATAATTTTTTGATTATATTATCTCTGGTATTCTTTCTACTAGCTACGACTAAGTCTGATGGCTTCCATCTATCCAGGAATTCGTCAAATGTATTGCCAAATATTGTTCTGCGAAATACAGCGGCCTGATTTTTATTACTCGTGCATCTTATTGACGTCTTTAATTTCGTTAATTCTTCTTCGAGTGATCTACGATCTATGGTCATTTCTTCGTAATAATCAACCTGTAACCGTAGCCAGCAATGCGGAGACACTCCTCCAAATGGCGGGGGTTGGCCATGGTCGCCGCAGAATATAACTACAACATTTTGTGTTTTAAGCCAGTCGAGAAATATTTTCATGACCGATATAGGCATCAAACAAGCTTCATCGAACATTATCACAGGGGGAAGTTTTTTAGTTCCCATTCGTTTGGGTGACCACTCACCGCCGCTATATCTAAAAAAGTTATAAGTATCCGCGTTGACTCCCTTTTCTTTAAAATCTCTGATAAGTCGATTAGTTTGTGCTAGCGCGATTAACTCATTTTTAAAATGTTCTATAACTCGAGTTGTTTTACCACAACCGCCTGGTCCATTTAGATATATAATTCTATGGAGACCTATGGGGTCATGAATACTTGGAGCTGTTGAATATTCCTCGACGAATCCGCTATGATATTCTGGTTTATCCTTGTAGTCTGCAGACTCTCGATAATTATGGAGTTATTCATTTTTAATCCGCCAGGTTCCCCATGTTTTACCGTCTCCGAGATATTTATTAATGATGTGTAAATATTCTTTGCGGCAATAAAGTTGCAGCTCTAACTGTGATGTCAGGAAATCTATTGACCATGCTTAACAAGTTTATAGTTACATAACCTAGCATATATGATCGCTTATCCAAATATTGTGGCATTTCATCCTCGACATATTCTACAATGTCTCCAAAATCTTCTTCAGATGATAATTTAGCCACGGTTTGTTGAGAGAATACCCCCTTAGATACCGCATCGTCGACGACAAATTTTAATTCTCCCGGATCTAATATTAATTTGGCCGTCCTTCGCCGTCGAATGTCGTCGTATCCGTAACCCCCCTGTGTAAATTTTCCGATTATAATTCTAATAATTCTTTTACTTTCACTGATAATTTAATTACGAAGAAATTCTATATCCCAGTATTTATCCTTATCCGGAGTTGGAAGCCAAATATCCGTTTGTTTTTCGCTGAATATTATTTCGGATACTGTTAGATCAGTTATAATTTTAGTACCCACCGCCCATCTTAATACTACAATTGGCGCCCATTTTTTTTTACTTAAATGTTGGCCTAGCCATAAATAACTTACTGGATGGAGTCCGTCGGCGATTTTAAATCGCGTTACCTTAGCGAATCCGGTCAGATCACGATCAAGTAGTGATTAACCATTGACCGATCTTTTTATCATATTGTGGCTAGGAATGCCAAATCGAGAAAAATATTTATTACATTCGCCGCCGCCAAGAAAACTTTCCGGATAACACGCGATCATATCGGCGAATATGATATTGTCATCTAACTCATATTTGGTATTCCATAATCCGCCATGTGAAAATTCAATACAGTTGTCGCGGACATCATTGACAAATTTATTTTTAGTTGGTCTCCAAGAATTTTTTTCTTTAGTTATTTGATACGCGACCGACTCCACTGAAAAGCTTATTTGAGTTAATTTTTCGATGGTAGAATCGGTGATATACCTACTAGCTAATTCTTCCATTTTTTCTGTAATTCTTCCTCTCAATAAATTACTCCATCAGATGTAACAAATTGATTATATCCGTCAATACTGCCGTCGCTAAATAGCCAGACATTGACCGGAGAGGTCTGCATATTTGATTTAATCCAGTCAAACATATTGCCGGTATAGTATCTGACAGTTTTTTTTCTCGGGAAAATCGCCATCATTTATTCTCCATGCGTGAAAATTGTGATCGAGAATTTCAATAGGCGCACCCTTAGACCTATAGTGGCCGGAATTATAAAATTCTCTATCCGGCAACATCTTAACTATAATAGAAATTTGTAAATTCTTTTCCAATTCAATTATATCCTTTTTGGTCGCTCCGGTATTTCCTTTTTTAATACGATCATTCCATGTATTAATAATCTGCATTCTTCTATCGGTGAGTCCATTACCTCGTTTAGAATTCTCAAAGTGTTTTATAACCTACTCGGTCACACAATTTAACGTTGACGATAGCCTCATCCCACCGACTTTTTTCATTTGGCGTCGGCACTAGAAATATGCCATATATTGTAGCGTTATATGGATAATCTCTATTGTAATATTTTACATCCACGCTGTAAAGTTCTCTCGGTTTTGTATTTCGATCTAATATAAATAATCCTCGACCATCTAATGAAATCCTATTTCGATGATGGAATACCCTCCAGGATTTGTCAGTTGTAAAATCCGGTGAATTTTCATCGCTAACCTCTATCTGTTCAATGTCAAATAACAGCGATAATATTTCATCTTTGTGTCGTCGCACTCGTTGTCGCTCAGTAGGAACTTTATAAAACGTCAGGTAGGAGGAATCCATTGTATATCTTTTTGGTGCTTGTGGTGTTCCGAAATCTATCTCCGACATTATTTTCCGCGCTCTTTCCATCGTCATCATATTTTCGTCAAGGTTTGTCTTATACGTAGAGAACACTTACGCGGCACCATTTTTTCTATATATATTTTTTGCTTTCTTTATCCCTTTTTTAATTTGCGATCTATGCTTACGTGGGTTTATCGGGTCATCCAGATCAAACGTCCGCCGCGTCCTCGCGGGTTCTATAACATCTATTTTTTTAAAGAATTTTTTCATCTTTCTAGATATATAATATTCACTAGAAGGTTCTATTGTTAGATTCTGAGGATTTTCAAATCCCCCGATTGAGTTGCATCATACTTATGTTCCATTAATATATATATATATATATATATATATATATATATATATATATATATATATATATATATATATATATATATATATATATATATATATATTCAATTAAAAATTAAATTAATTATATATATATATATATATATATATATATATATATATATATATATATATAAGATGTCAAATAAATGCAAGTGGCTATGGAAAAATGATCGTGGATTATGTAACAAAAAATGTGTTGGAGAATATTGTGCAACACATAATCAGCAGATTAAAAATGGATCCCCTAAAAGTATTATGTATCCGATGTGGAATGGCCATTAAAGGAAAAACCCGACTATGCGCTGACTGCGGAGGGGGAAGCGATTTCGCACATTTGTTAAATATTATAAGGACCGACATGGAATAACATTCAATGAAGATGATTTTATCACAGGAAATTATAAAAAGAAAATAGAGGCTAAGTAATTCCCTTATAATATATATGGAACAAACATTTATTACACATCCAATTTATCTTAATTACGAGGGTTCACGCGACGGTATTGCCCGACATAAAGTACATAAAAAAATATCGGTCGGATGGAAATCTCGGGATATATTAGAATTGGTGTTTCCCATAATGGAATCGTTAAACCCTATCTAGTTAGTAGATTTATTTGGGAATGTCATAATGGATTAATTCCACCAGGTTTATATATTGATCACATAAACAGAAATCGACTCGATAACAGATTGGAAAATCTTCGTTTGGTCACTCCGAGAGAATATAGTCTCAACAATGCACCAAAAATTAGGGTACAATATCGCCAGCCGGTAATAGGAGTCGCAGATGGAAAAACTTTAAAAGACTCGGAAAATATTTTCCTTCTACACGTTCTGCGGGAAAATGTTACGGTATTAATAACCGAGCTATAATATATGTCGCCGATGGTGTTACAAACTCAGCATACTCGAAGCGGCTGAAATGCCGGGTTTCCTTTGTATATCAATGAAATTCTCTAAAAAAATTTCATTTTTTTATATTATAATTATTTTTTTTTCATACATAATAATTAAACATAAGATTTTTTTTCATATATTATATAATGACCGAACTTCAATCCCAACACACCAAAAATCTCCGAGAATTGCGCGAGAAAAATGCTGAAAATCTTAGAGAAATACGCAAGAAAAATGCTAAAAATATCCGAGAATTGCGCGAGAAAAATGCTGAAAATCTTAGAATGTTATACACGTCTCCGGGGTATATGGCAACGTTACCGGAATCCACTGACGTAAACATGATAGATCGCAAGGCCGAGATCGCCAGAAGAGAAAAGGCCCTTTATGATCATTATGTCGACGCTAATAAACCCCTTATCAAGGGTGAAACTCATGGGAAAAATTATCCATTGTTGTATCACACAGAAAGAAAGGCCGCGTTGAACGATAATTATCGCAGATGTCACAAAAAAATTATCGATGCAGAGCCTGACGGAGGATATTACAAGTACGCGTATAACGAGTTAACGAATAAAGTGTTTAATAATATCTAAATCATATAATCAAATTAAATATAAAATTTTCTTATAAAATAATGAACGACGAAAATATTGCTCAGCTGTGTGACGAAATTGATAAAGTTAGAAATGGAATCGCGAGTGAGGGAAATGCTAGCACGAGAATCACTAGTGATTCTACAGAGATTCCAAATATATTGACTAGTAAATGGGTCACCGATGAATATAAAACCGTCGTTGATATGAGAGCTCGCGGAAGGCCATCCCATAGAAATGAATATCGGATTATAAAAACCCTTATTGATGCCCGCACGGAATTGCTGGCCGCACATAGAGATAATCTAGAAATATTTATCCCCGTTTGTAGAATTATAAAAAATAGAAAATTCCATAAAAGATATATTTGAGCAGCAGAATTCCATCAGGGATGTCTGCGAGATCATGGATAAACTCATTGTGGAAATGTAGGCGATTCCTTTCTAAATAATGCCTCATTAAGTATTTGTTCAACGGATATCTCCGGTTTTTTTACTTGTTGCTTCTGTGGAATCACTAGTGATTCTCGTGCTTGCACTTTTAATTCTTTTAATTTTAACACTTGAATTTCTCTTTCCTGTTCAGCTATTTTAGATTTCAGGTTATTTATTATAGCTTCATTTAACTTTTTAGTTTCATCGAGCTCGCTAATTTCCTTTTTATAATCGGGAGTATTATCTAGTTTTTTCCGGTATTGAGATTCAAGACGGACCTTTTTCCTGTATGGTATTAGTTAATTGATTAAGCCGCTTCTGCTTATCCTCTATTTATTTTTTATCAGCGATTATAGCGTTATTTATTGTATCAACTTCAGCTCGCAGCAATTTATGTGTTTCACGTTTTTTTTAAATCTCTTCGTTAATGGCATTTATTTTTTTTGTTAAATTTTGACCTGCCTGAGTACCAGCCAGCCCACCAGGAAAGTGGTGATTAGCAGATGCGTCCGTCCATATTTTATATAGCCGGGTCAGTCCAATCTTATATTCTGTAGCTATCACTGACGGTTTGTACTGTCCACGCAGTTTAATAATCTGTGCCTGTTGTTCACTTGATAAATATCGGGCTTTGTTAGGCATCTAAAATATATATCATCGACGAATATATTTTTTTCCCTAAAAATAATTATAGTAGGGTAATGTGATGGGTAATGTTGATAAATAATTATCGCCGGACACGATGAAGAATAACTATGAATGAGATTAGCGGATAAATGTTCAAAATTTCGCTATAATTACGATAACACCAACAAGAAATCTGAAAATACAGGGAGTTTTTTATATGGCCGTGACATTATTTCTAAATATCATTTTCGACTATGCGATCCGATCATCGTTACCGGATGTTATACCTGATCATAATTACTCGTCATTGTATCTACCAGTCGGTCGGTAAAAAAAATAATTATTGAAATTTTTGGAAATGTTATATGACGATGAAAATCTGTTAAGATGGAGGTCCATTAGGACCTTACAAACAGTCTAATCGTTAAAGTTTCCCCAAGTAGATCGATCAAATGACCGTCCTGGTCGGTGAGCTTAAACTTAAGCTCGCTGATTAAGTCTTTATGACAGCGCATATATACCGGATTTGGCGGATCATCGATGATTAAAAATCCGGGGCTAACTGATGGGGCAGTTGAATAAAGTAGATCAGCTGGATGAGCTCGTTCTGATTGTTCCATATTTATTTGATAACTTCCTCGGACGGCGTTACATGTTAGATTAAGCGCAATAACATTCGATATATTTACGTTACCTGGGGCCCGGTGTCTGCCATCGCCGTCGGGAGAATTATTATGAGTTAAAATAATAGGCTTTGGTTGGCTATCTTTCCATGATTGATGAATTCTATTAAATCCTTCGTCTATAGCTGTGCTGAGTTTTTTCTTTAGTTCAGGTACGTTATACCCAAATAGTTTATGTTCTGGATTATTTTTTATTTGTTTTCTATAATCCCTTGAAAAGTATGAATCATACAGGAAGGAATTTTTATCGGTTCTAACACTAATGAGCCTTGAATTCAATGTTTCCGCGTCGTCGATAATTTTATTACCTGCAGCTACTACACTGGTAAACTCGTCTTTGGTGAGAGCGCCGGAGCTTAACGACGGCAATAAAAATTTGAAATCGTTATTCATATCATCGAAAATAAAATCGAATAATGGAAACTGACCTGTCGCCGATTCCATCCCTTCTAAAACATAACCTTCCTTTTCGAGATCACGGCCCTCATCAACGGTGCGGTAAATCCATTCACCAGTATTTTTATTTCTATAAACTTTTGAAAAATTTAAATCTTCGAATACTCTATAAGTTCTTGATGGATTCTCGGGTCCTATTTTATCAGTGACGTAATCAGATTTTACAGACTCGGGTGCGAAAGTGTCAGTGATTCTCGGCGGATCTTCAGGCCATCCTAATACTGTCCTTATCGAACTATTATATATGTCGACGGAATATCCCTCTGCGATTTCAATTATTGTTGACAGCGCAGACTGATTGACCTGGATATCTATTTTTGGTTTTTCTTCGGTTTTACTATCCCCTGGATCAGCGCTAGTCTTTTCAGTAGAATCACTAGTGGTTTCCGTGCTTGCACTTCCCACAATCGACTTTATATTACGGTTGAACTCATCATTGATGGCTTCGATTTCGTATGCTCCAGTGGGTATACAAACGACATTCCAATCTGGAGTACCATCGGGTTTATTTTTATATGAAAATACTAGAGAATTATTAGGCATTTGATTACCAAATCGTTTAGATCTGATATTGGGCCAACTACGGTATAGTCTTAATTTGGCTAGCGCAATCTCGTAGACGGGAATCGGCGATGGAAATTTAGCGACAAATTCGGGACTTTTTGACGATATCGAGATCATGCTCGTTTACCTCGGAGATGTATTATCTGATATCTGCTGGAGTATCTGAATCTCTAACATTATTGTGAAATCTTTTAGATTTCTAAATCGTTTTTACATTTTCTATTGAAATTCACCGGAGATCTTCGTCATAGTGGAATTATATAATTCGGTTATCATGGAAAATTCATCAGCGGTGATGACAGAGTCGTCCAATGATGTCGAGATCATCGATGAAATACGTGAATAAGCACCCTCCACGATAGTATATTTAGTCGAATAATCGGTCAATTTAGCCTGTGCGCATGACGATAATTTCTTAGTAATTGCTGTGGAAATTCCAGCGACGGTAGATATTGCAGATATGGCGATAGGTACGGCAATTGGCGCTATCATAGTCACCGACGACAATATAATTCCAGCGCCGGCGAGCAGTCCAGAAACTGAACAAACTGTGACGTCAATAGCGGTAATTCTTCGGCGATATTTTTTTTTATTTTTATTTGGTATTCATCGGTGAGCTCCTTAAGTTTGGCCGAATATTCCTTGACGGTATCGTATCTGAAATTGCCAGCAATAAGATGTTCAGTAGATAAAAATTCTTTTGATTTCAATGATGTAGTCATATTTATTGTTAAATATTTCAGACTTTTAAATGATATTGTTAATCGCCTAGATATTCTATTATATATCGATATTTAAAACTAGCAACGGTATCATCGGTAGGAGTGAATGCAAACATAATAACATCTGTTTCCCGGTTATTATTTGAATAATACATTACGGTATTAACACCCCTACATAATTCAGTGATCGTGGAGTTAACTTCTTTTATATTAATTTGTTTATCGGATACGACTGTAAGCCGATAATAACGTATGGGGGAGCCATCACCACTAACGATGTCAAAGGGATCAATCAAATTATTTATATCTCCACGATCTCTAATCCAATCAAGTTCACCACTTTTTATAACATAAACAATTTGTTTAACCTGTTCCACCAGATGTGGAATTTTTATTTTATCTGTTTTTTAGTAATATCGCCTATTTTTACACTAACATCAGGTGACAAATTGGTAAACCTTACTTCGAAGCGATTGACCGTATCTGTAACCGCTTTAATATCATCAGCGGCTTTCTGTTGATTTTCAAAGATATTAGGCAAAGTTGTTTTAATATCATCGGGCCTAACATTCCTTTTATCAAAATAATTTTCAATGGTATTATCAGTAATATTGAAATTTCTTTGTAATGTCCTATATTGAGTCACATGATTATCATAATCAGTTCTGAGCCTGGCCAAATTCTCAATTGCGGCTTTAATATGTGCGATCTGTATATCAAATTGTTGCCGCGGAATACCAAAGAAATTATTAAAGAGTTCATCAAATTCGTTTAGTTTTTCAGTGATCTTTGAAATAATAACACTCGGAGATAATTTTCCCTGTTTAAAAACAACGATGGAATCATCATCGGCGGTAGGATGTCTCATCAATAAATCATCTATTAAAACATTACTAGTTTTCAATTTGCCATGCTGATCTTGAAATACGACTATTTCATTTTGGTCCACACTTGCTAAGTTTAATGTTTTTGATATTTCATCTTTAACTACTTTAGTTATCTCTTTGATGTCGACGCTGGTTTTTGTTTCCTTTTCTTTAGTTGTTCTATATGATCGTCCCCAAATATCAACCATTATTGTGAAAATATATATTTATACGCTAGGGTTTTTTCGAATGTTGTTTAGATTCTAGAATTCCCTGAATTTTTCCGCTGGTATATTCATGAACGACGATATGTGGAGATTTATCCGGATTTTTAGATATTTCCGAAAGAACGTTTAATACTTCCCGGCCGCATATAGGCGGATCGGTTAACTTTTGAGTCGGTAGCGTAGAATAGAACAATGGTGTTGAAAATCCATTAGGATTTTTGACTTTAGATATGTATTGCATAAATTCTTTCGGTGGGGCTAGTCCATATGAATCAAAATAAATAATACTACGCGGATCAATTGCGTATGCGACCCAATGTGTTCCCGGTCCGGTACTATTGTCAAGATTAATAATTACAGTTTCTGTGGGCAATGACTTTGTCATCGTCAACGGCGCCAACTGTAATTTATCTCTCATGAAAACTCCTCTGAAATTTTTTATAGATAATTTTTTTACGGCTTCGATGAGATCAAAATTGGACATTGGAATCGTAAACGACTCTGCGATCAATACATTGGCGGTCTTCCTAGTCTTAGACCTCTTCCCTTTTTTATATCCCTGTCCTGTAGATCGTTTAGGAGATGCTATGGCAGCCCTAATGACACCCGGCAAGGCTCCCATTAGCGCGGAGATCATCATTGGATGTATAAATCCACCCTTCTTTTTATACCCATTTCCGGTGGCTTTCTTTAGAGCTAGTCCGGCGGCGGTACCGACAGCTCCTAGCGCGGCAGCTTTGGCAACTGCAGGAGCAGCGGCGGAAATAATTCCGGGAATAGGGGCTAAAAGCGGAAATATTCCACCAGTTTTAATCATATTGTCGACGGCGGCCTTTGAAAATTTAAGCTGAACTCCTCGATGAGCCATTGCTGCATCATTAAAATGTTTTATCTGAGTATTCGTCAACGATAATTTATGCGACCCGCCGGACATTTGAGCCGGTTTTAATGTTATCGACACTCCACATTCTTTAGCGGACTTTGATCTTAATTTCTTGATCTGACCATCGGTCAACTGAACATTAACAGTACTATATGTCATCCTTATTGTAGATATATTATATTTTCAATTGAGCTCATTGCGAAAATTTTACATATTTTCCACGGGTGCATCAATTAATCTCATTTCTCCGCCAACACCCTCGAGCAACATAGATTTATCACTAAGAAAAACTGCAAATGCTCTATATCCGCCGGCGGGAACTCGTCCTACTACTGCGTTAAAGGTTATGTCGATGACGGATTCCTTTGTCATATCTAGATGCTCCAACGAAAAGTAATAGATAGGATATAATGTCTGAAAATCGTGCTGAGATATTTGTAGACCAGTATTAACATTTTGATCACGGCCCATAAAAGACCATAATCGATGATACACCCTGGCAACACTATTTTCATCGTCGTTAGATCTCAACTTTATAGGCTCAGCAGGCTCCTGCTGTCCGTTTATTATTAGGGAAACCTCAGTTACGTTTAATTTATCGAATATCATATGCGAGCGAGTTTGCTGATCACCACCTTGCGTTCGATTTTTATTTTGTAACGCTATAAATATATGACTTGGAGCTGAAACATCTCTCTTTCCAGCTAGATTCCATGTAAATTCGGACTGAGTGCTCTCAAAAATATCTGTCGAAGTATTTAGCCAGCTTATCATGCTACTTGCACCAGTTTCCATCCAAGATAGCAGGCGTTGATTAACAGCGAGGGACGGCGTTAATACGGCCATCCATAGAGTCAATTTAGATAAAACAACCTTGCCGTCATCATCGGTTATATGGTCTGCGGCGGCGTTAGAAGGGACTCTCCAAAGAGCACTATTATCATCACTTCTTCGGGTCAGCACGACAGTATGTTTAACTCCGTATATAACTTTTCTGACATTTCTACAAAATCCAAATATATGGTGAAGTGGAATAGCGCATGAAAATTGTCTTCTTCCTGCCGCCCCCTTGAACATTCCATTTCGAATTGCATATCCAATATTATAATTCGGATTAGGTCCTATAACGACAGGTTCTACATCAGCGATAGTTGCAGGAGCCCCATGCTTTCTTGGTCTTCTAATAATATACTGACTTGGATCAGCGGAGTCAGAAGTATCTTTAGCGAACATCATAGTTGGTCCAGCCGATCTTGTATAATCATCGGAATATCTAGCGAGTCCAATTATTGTTGTCGCGATATCGATACCGTTATTTATCTTCTCTATATCATTTCCATCGATCATATATTTTGCGCCCTCAAATAGCGCCATAATTCCATTATTAACAAATCCAACTTTAGCCTCTACTGGATAGACTGCATTATTTTCCTTTTTTAAAATTTCTCCCTCAACTTCGATATATGCCTCGCATGGCAAGAAATATTTACTTTTATCTTGGACTTGTAGATCAATTCTCCCGCTGACATTTGGATCAATTGCCTTATAAGCAAAATATTTATAATTTCCCACCGAATCATTCTTAGGTACAGGTGCGTCCATATCAAATGCAGTATCGATTATTTTCTTAAATCCCATTTATACTAAAGTATTTTTATTTTCAATTCGGAAGTGTTTTCTATCATTATCGCTTTCTTCGAAGTCCACTCCCCGATATAATATTTGAGAGATTAACATCTCGGGTGAGTTCATTATTAGTGATTCGATTTTTTCTTGTGCGGCATTATTTATAGCCCTACTTAGCTTTGCGGGCATATTTTCTGTTGAAGGAAGTGGTTGAATCTTCTGTTTTCGCCCAAATACTGGCCTCATCAACGACGATGCTTTATCCTTTACGAACGAAAATGCCTTACCAGCTATATCTCCGACGGCTCCAAGGGATTTATCGCCAATTACTCCAATAGCTTTCATCCCAACTTGTTTAGCAAAGGGAGCACCTTTTGGTGCCATTCTTGTAAAAAAACCTAAGATAGTATTTCCAAGACCTTCGCCATAAAATGTTTTATAAACAGGCAACCTCGATTTTTACCACAAATACTTGAGTCGGCTTATCGTGATTGTAATGGATTATCATTCTCTATTGTAAAATCCTTAGATTTCTAATTAGTATTAATCACTATAATATCCCGAATATCGGCTTTTTTCCATTAGGTCATCGATAAATTCTCTATACGTATGAAGATCGACTATACCACTCTGAAATAATCTTTGGGCAATATCAGCGGACTCATTTATTACTTCAATCGAATTATTTCCAGCGAGTCTTCCTCCCATAAAGACTTCTAATCGGGAAACATCTTTGACAATACTATCGGGACATATCTGCGAATCATGGTAAGTGATTGATCCACGTATCGGTTTTATTCCGGCGGCACTATATTCTCGAAACTCTTCGTCCTGAATTTCTGGAAGCGATTTCTTTTTTCCCTTTCCATTTCCATTTTGTATCCCTGACTATTTCTGTATTTCTTTAAATTGATTAATCGCCGTATTTACTTTTACTGAATATGCTAAAAACCTAGGATCATCTAATCTAGCTACGGGAATTTTCGCCCTGATCTTATATAATGCACTAGCCCAATGTTCGATTTTCGCGTATTTTTGATTATTTTTATTCAACAACTCTTTTCTTCTTGAAACGGAGGTTACTGCAAAAAAAGGAAGATTCTTTCCATCCTCCTTTTCAATTTCCGCTAATCCCTCTTCGGTAAATCGCTCGCGCAGTTTCGCAACCTTCTCTTCTTTTGCCCCACTCTTTGACGACGAAGATGCTATAGGCGTTTCAATTATCGGTTCGGTCGGTTTAACATTTTCGGATATTTCTTGGAGTAAATCAACTATAGGCTTTCCTTCGTCGGCGGGTCGAAATTTATCATCCTTGTCGCCATATAACATAGTTTTTAAATCGGCAGTAATCGGCGCAAATGTTTGTTGATTTCCAGTAAATAGATCAGTTTTCATCTGTTGACGCTCTTGTAAAAAATTTTTTCATGCGATTATGAACAGGTAAAAATTTATTAAGCGTTTCTAGCTTTTCTCTGGCAACTTTAGTCGATAGTGCTTCTCCAACTTCCATAATATAAAACTATCGTATTTATTAATTGTAAAATTTTTACCTAAATATCTACCCCCCCCCATGGGTCCACGATATGCTCATCGCGGATATATTTATGTTTAATTTACCGAAATACAACCTTGACTATTTTCGGCGGAGGTTAGCTGGAGATATAGTAGTCCGGCCACGACCAGCCATCTGAGAACCGGTCCATATATCATTATTTTTACCCTTGGATTACGGTAATACGGCTTTGTGGCGGACTATTATATATAAGGGGGTTGACGGGTCGGTTCAGCTCCTCTGCTGCTACTCAATACTCTTAAGTGGATATATGAAAGGTATAATGAGGATACAGAAGAATAGCAACGCATGCACTAAATGCAATTTTCAGATTTCAGATGCTATTAGTGAAAGCAGTCAAACAAACATGATTGAGGAAATTTATTAGCACTAATAATTTTGATGCTATTGAATTCCATTGTGCAGAATTTGGTCGTAGTCAGGTTGGAACAGTACTCTGATGTGACAGGACATTATAGCTCATTTAGACTGATGAGGCATTGAATTAATCTTATCTGCATTTGCATATGAATTTGACAATGCCAATAATAATGAGCTATTTTATCTGAGAAAGTCTGAATTTAAAATTTTGATTGACCATTAATTTGTTTGATGTACTGAGTTTTGCTATCTCTTTGAAATCCATGTACTACTTGATGTGAAGGAGGAAATAAAACATCATTGCTGGGCCACCTGAACTGTGTTTCCACCAGTTAAAGTGCTTACATGTTTGTATAGGTAGCTCCATGGCATTCGAACACAACAAATACCGATCAGCCTGCCATGGAAAATGGGATCTCTGTGGCAGAACATGTCATTATGAGTACTGTAAAACTCGTGCGCAGGTCCAAGGGTACGACCATGTCTTTAATGTGGCATCGGAGTCTAATCGTATGATCAGTTTTGCAAATCCTTTTCATTTTTTTTAATGAATATTATAAGGCATGCAGAAATAAATTGAAACCACCGCCATCTGTAGCTACCTCCCAGTAGTATAAGCATTCCTACTGTCACAGCAAAAACATATTGCATGGAATACAAATGTGTGAGAAAGGCAGACACTTGACTTATTGTGACCTAGGATTGCACTTAATTAACATCCACGACTGGTTGCCATTGCAGCAGCAACAACAGCAATGATTGCATATAAAATCTCTGTACCACAACTAAATTTGCAAGTGAGCATATTATCTAGATAACACTGGGTGCAAGAAAAGCCAACATCCTTGTGATATTAAATGAGTGTTAACAAAACCTTAATCATCTTCTCAGATCTGCTATTGCTACTGAAGTGGTTGAGTATTTTCATGCAAAAATATAACAATCTCAAGTACTCAAATTTCAAAATTCGAAAAACATTTTTATCTCACCCATGTACAAACCAGGCAAAGACAAGACAACTATTAACAAGTATGATTTCTGCAAAAATGGTGTAACAAAACTTGCCATACTGGGGTTAAAGCCGACATTGTGCTGAATGCATATTTGGCTGTGCCACTTAGTTGTGATAATGACGGATTAAAAGCTACCACTTCAATAGATTCATATTGAGCCTACATAATTCTGAACCACATAGACAACAGTGTCATCAATAATGAAATTGGTAGAGGAATTTAAAAAATTCTTGAAACATTGGAGACATACACCAATTCAAGGTACATCTCTCACCATATCAACTGTTTTGTGGATCCAGTTACATACCAACACCAGCATTGGTTCCACCAAGGTCAATGATAAATGTAAAGAATTTTAAAAACATGTTTTAATGGGCGATTGTGTCAGAGTATATCTGACTAGTGACAGTCAAGACCCACCTTGACAATACCAGCGATAATTAGGTAAACTTTACTTGGTGACTGAATTTCCCATTCACCAAGACCACACTGAACAAATCTGAACCAATGAATGCAAGTATTGCTATTAATGTGTTTACTTATGACAAAGGTGTTGCACACAATGCAGGTAATCTGCAGCTGTTGTGATTAATAACTTGCATAGGCACGATGGCTACTTAATGATGAAGTAGTCATGGCATCAGACTCGTCAATAAATGTGATTTCCAACAATAGGGAAAAATACATGACATTTTGGCTGGGACTTTTGCTGTTTATCAACAGTTCAATCGTTTTCAACAATCTGATGGCAGAGAACATTATAATCACTCATTGACACTGTCCAACCATTATGGATTTGATAACGAGAAATTGTGTGTATCCATATGAGTACATGCGTCACTTTATTTTCAACTGTATAAGGGCCATAGATCTTATCCTGAAGAGGATTTTGAGGTCTAGACAAGAACTCTGTTATGAAGCTGAAAGCTCATATCCTTTGCATTGTTGTCATAACTTAATTTCACTTTTAAGTGAGTATAGTCAAGTTTAGTTCTTGCTACTTCACAAGTCTTTATCATCATCTGTTTCTATTCAGGAACATAGTCGAGAAGATTAATTTCTGTATCTTCATGTGAAAGGAGTTTCTCTGTTAATAACTTTAATCATCCATGCAGAGTATTTTCAAAAAGAAGTTCAACGGGAATAAGTCCTAAAGATTATTTAACTAATAGTAAATGAATGAACACCATTGCCCCAATCATTTCTGGTATCAAAGCAACATGATCTTCTCGTACGTTTCAAAGTTCGATGAAATCTTTCTAAAGCCTGTTGATGTTCAGGGAGATAGGCAGAAGATTTTAATTGCTAGATGCCCAATTTTTTCATAACTTCCTAAAAAAAATTACAGACATAACATTTTATCCCAGTTCATCTTGGACAGATTTGGGAAGGCCATATTGTGTTAACAAAATTATCAAAGCTTTTGCTATTGTTTTAGTTTTAATATTCCTCAAAAGAAATGCCTCTGGAGATCTTGTGAACACACATTATGGTCAACAAGTATTGGTTGTCTGACATGGTCTTAGGGATCGACACTGTCTGCCATTATTCTGCTAAACAGTTTGTTAAATGAAGGAATAGGATGCAGAGACTTCTGATTGGGGTTTCCTATCATCTGACAAGAGTGACAAGATCTACAGTATTTACAAACATCACTTTTAATTTTCGGCCAATAAAATTGATTGAAGATTATGTGATAAATCTTTTTGACCCCATAAATGACCAGCAAATGGAGTTTCATAGGTTAGACTAAGAATCTCCTGATTATATGATTAGGAACAACAGTTTGATACCTTGCTAATTGTTACCAGTGGATAGCGAAGATACTCAATTTCTTCAAAAGGATCCCATTGTTAGGAATATAACACTCAGGCAACTGTTTATCTCCAGTTTTGCGAATAGACTCACAAGCAAGCAGACCTCAGGACCTTGTTCTTATTTGACAATGAGTGATTGGTGTTCATCACTGATTAGAATAAAGAGAATGCGTAGTAAAACGAGGATCATTGTGATCAGTACCTCTTGATTGATCATTCTGCAGAGCAAAAGTGGCCACTTCACAAGTTTGTCATTGGTCCTGAAACTAGGTCTTCTTGACACATTTGTACAGTGGAAAGAAACATTAACAAAGCCACACATTGGAGCATTTCATTAAGAGAAGACTTCTAAGAAATAAAGTACCTAATAATAAAAAACTGGAAAACTCCTATGTCCATTAATGGTTTTGTAGAGATAGAATGGCAGAATCACTAATGAGTGATATATAACCATTCAACATGAATAGTTCATAATTTTCCATAACAAATCAGGCTGAGGTTTGTTTGATCTAACATATATATTGCTTTCAATATGTAACAGTGATCTTGACCTCTTAGAAATAACAGCATCTGGAATAGCTCTGCCTTGAATCAGTTGTTTAATTTTCAATCTGTAAAAATGAGAAATAATGTGCCAATTCTTCCTGTAATAGGTGCACATATGAAGAGATAAGGATTTCTGATCAGTCTTATCAGAATGTTGGTTCCTAAAAGTTGTGCCAGATTGAGATTTGGAACTGCTCATATGAGACCTAGATAGTGGAGTGGGGGATTTTTTTTAAAACACAAAATCCCACTGAGACGAAGACGTGCTGACGAAAGAAACCTTGTGAGTTGAGAAGTTATTGTCAGTTCTATGGACATCATTTTCAGACATTTCCACCTATTGTTAAAGGGGGTACTAACCTAATATATATATATATATATATATATATATATATATATATATATATATATATATATATATATATATATATATATATATATATATATATATATATATATATATATATATATAATTTTAGTTTTAATTGCATTTCTCTTCTTTTACTCTTTTTCTCTGTATCTGTTATTCCATTAATTATTTTTCTAAAAGTTTCTAAGGTCAGAATCAAGACTATATTTAATTCAAAATGAAACAAACATGTTTACTATTAATAATGATCTGAATATTTAATCCATAACAATAGAGAAATATTAGCTATTTATTATTTTGTTTACCAAATAAATATTACTGGTGAAGTAAACAATGGTTTTTGAATGTGGCAATTGCAAAATAGAGATGTACATAATGTGTGATCATGGAGAAAATCCAACAAACGATACAAATTAAATATACATAATGCAACTTATTTACTCTGCAATGATTCGACTTGTACCAATTACCCAAACTGCTGTTATATTTAAAATAATAAATTAATTTGAGAACACTTTGTGCTCAATGCAGTAAGAAGAAACATAGACCATACAAGACTTATTTAGAAGGGAAACGTTTATACAAAACAACAATAATCTCATGTACACATTCAAAATTGAAATGCTGTGTAATTCTCTTAAATTTAAACTGCAGTTGTAGCATTTATTTTAAAAAGATTTCAGATGAGTTGTGCAACATATTTTTAAATAGTAGAGGAACCTTACACATAATTTCTAAAGTATTATTTTCTGCATTAATAAATCTTAAGCAGTTTTAGTTTTTTAATTGTATTCCTATTCATGATAGGTCACCTTAACATGTATTCCTATTTATGATTGGTCACCTTAAATCACATTCCTATTCATGATAGGTCACCTTAAATTGTATTCCTAATCGTGATAGGTCACCTTAAATTGTATTCCTATTCATGATAGGTCACCTTAAATTGTATTTCTATCATGATAGGTCACCTTAACATGTATTCCTATTTATGATAGGTCACCTTAAAATGTATTCCTATTCATGATAGGTCACCTTAAATTGTATTCCTATTCATGATAGGTCACCTTAAGTCACATTCCTATTCATGATAAGTCACCTTAAATTGTATTCCTATTCATGATAGGTCACCTTAAATTGTATTCCTATTCATGATAGGTCACCTTAAATCACATTCCTATTCATGATAGGTCACCTTAAATTGTATTCTTATTCATGATAGGTCACCTTACGTTGTATTTCAGTTCATGATAGGTCACTTTAAAATGTATTCCTATTCATGATAGGTCACCTTTGATTGTATTCCTATTCATGATAGGTCACCTTAAATTGTATTCCTATTCATGATTGGTCACCTTAAATTGTATTCCTATTCATGATAGGTCACCTTAAATTGTATTCCTATTCATGATAGGTCACCTTAAATCACATTCCTATTCATGATAGGTCACCTTAAATTGTATTCCTATTCATGATAGGTCACCTTAAATTGTATTCTTATTCGTGATAGGTCACCTTAAATTGTATTCATATTCATGATAGATCATCTTAAATTGTATTCCTATTCATGATAGGTCACCTTACGTTGTATTTCAGTTCATGATAGGTCACTTTAAAATGTATTCCTATTCATGATAGGTCACCTTAAATTGTATTCCTATTCATGATAGGTCACCTTAAATTGTATTCCTATTCATGATAGGTCACCTTAAATCACATTCCTATTCATGATAGGTCACCTTAATTTGTATTCCTAATCGTGATAGGTCACCTTAAAATTTATTAATCTTGATTGTGTGCAAGAACTTTGACCATGACTGAGGATCAAGTTTTATTGCATACCTAATTTATGTATTGTAAGTTATAAATAAATGTTTACTTGAATTTGAGTTCAAGCCTTAATTATGACCTTTGAGAGTTCTAGAAATGAATTTGCTTACAATTTGATGAGAAAAAAACCCAGATCTTAGTAATCTTATTGTGTACAAGGTTTTCATTCTTTGCTATCTTGTCATCAACATTTGTGGAACAATTTTAAACGTTTTCAGTTACAATTTGAGAAGAATTCTTTATTTAAATTATTAACTGGTGTTATGTATATTTAATTCGTGTTTTAAATTTTTTATTTCATTACATATTATTGTAATTGAACATTTTTTGCTGGATTTGACCTTGTCCAAGTTTGAGAAATTGAGTTAATTTCTGCTTGAAATTTTAAAATTGTATTTTATTTTATTTATGTAAACAACTACTAATAGCTTCATTATTCTCTATGTGTAACAGTTAATTAGCGGGATTATTATTCAGGTCAACAAGAAGGTCAGGGTTTTGGAGATTCCTAAGCGAATTTTAAAGGCTATTGTGTTGTAAATAAACAAATATCATTAGATCATTCTAGAAGGTTATTTTCCAATAGATAATGGTTGTGTTTAGAAAATGATAATGGTGACCTGAGGTCTAGCACTTTTTAGCTGTATGATACTGTGACCAGTTTGGGCTGAATTTTATTTTCTTCAAATTATTGAATTCAAGTGATTATTTTCTCTGGAAATACAAAAGTGCTATGACAAAATTTTTGGATAAAGAAATTCATTGGATTTTATACTGAATTCAAAGCTGAAATAATATTTCTGTGATTCAGCAAGAGACTGTTGACACATCAGTACTACATATGGTATAACAGACACATCATCACCTTCAATTTTGGATCTCTTTGGGACTTGAACTGAATTTTATTGAGGACCTTTTATTACTAGGACTTATGTCTTTAATTCTTGGATTAATTTTGGATTTAATTTGCAATACCTAAAGTTCTTTTTTCTCATTTTTTTCACTTTGTATTCTAGGGAAATAAGTTATTTGTTAAATTTTACAAAGCTTGTTTTCTTCACCTTTTTCTGTTACTTATTTTAAGAGCATAAACTCATAACAATTGGAACTAGAAAGTGTTCATTGATGTTTGGATAAAACACTATTTGGGGATTATTGTTCAAAGCCATTGAAAATTTTTAGCATATTCAAGACTTGGAATTCTATACTTTTGGACTTGTGATAGAGCTTTTATGATTGAGATTTAATCACAATGCTGTTAAGTTTCTTCTAAAGTTTTAATTTATAAAATTTGAGAATTAAATTATTTGTTAAATTTATGAGACTTGTTGGTTTTACTTTTTCTGTTACCTAATAGGTTAAGAAAAGGGTCAACATTATTTAACTGCACATTGGTCTACTAAACTTTTTGATTTTCAATTGGAGTTCAAAATAGTTCAGGCTGGTCCAGCGATTTTCAAAACAACACACAGTGTTCATCTGATTTATATAATATTTTTAAGAAATGTTTTTTTTTCTGTGGGGATACAAAAATCTTCACCCACAAAATTCTCTTTCCAGCAACAGCCATTTGTGTACAACCCTTAACTCAAAGGTAAACCATTGATAAAGTCTGGACAAGGTTTGCAACATGTAACTACATGCAATCTTATTGTGTATAGAAATATTTTTTTTTAGTCACGGTGAGATTGGCATTCGGCCTTTCGACTCCCAAATTAATAGTTTTCTTAATGTGAATGGCAAGTCATTTGCAACATTTGATGAAGAAATAATTCTACCATGCAGAAACTCATAACGGAGTCAGAATGACTAAAACTAAAACCCAATAATCAAGATACTGCTTTCTTTCTCCAAATTTGGGCTACATACTCATAACAATACAAACTATAGAAAATACTAGTATATATGGTCAAAACCTCCGCAGTATGCAGCCTGATGTAATTGATCACCTTCCTACACTGTGATATAGTACAGAAATTGTGGTTTTCTGACACAAGCCCTTTTTATTTCATCTCAGAGAGAGACTCTGATGCCTATCAGATATGCAAACTTGTCATTCTTTCCATTATTAGCACATGATACTTGTCAAGTTAATCAGCAACATTATTTTAATTATATGGATTAACACATTAATTAATGGGGTATATTTCAGTATGTTACAACAGCACTTGCCTTCTACTTACATAATAGAAAATACAAATCCAGTATTTGTTATAAGAAATTTGGTTTATTGTGGAAAAGGTTATTAAATGGAGTTAAGTACATTTCTCCTGTTTTCTTACACCCTGCAAATACAATAAAAATACATTTACTACAACTGTAAATAACAATATCGTCATCAGTGCATTATTGTTCTGGATGTATACAACATTGTTTACCATGAATTAAAGAGATAGAGGACCAAATAAATGTTTTTCATGTTATTCTGGGGTTTAACGCCATTTTTCAGTACATAATAGGCTATACATAGAGGCCAGTATTAATGGTGGAGGAAGAACCTTGGGAAACCCTGGAAAGAACTTACCCACAAGAAGCTGATGGCAAGCTTTCTCACATACCCACATTGTCTGATGGATAAAATTAAACACAAAATCTGTGTGTAGGGCAAAAGTAGAGAGCAGACAGACATACATGAATATGGACAGAATGATAGGCTCAGTAAAGAACATGCAGGTTTATAACCTATTAAAGATGCTAAAATACTTCAATGTACATTTCAGAGAAATATACAGAGTACATAGAAACAAAACTGTTACATTATCTATATTATAATCCTATTTACCTTATCATATAGGACAAAGGTCAAGTCGCATTTTCCTTGAAGCAAACGAATCATGCACTTTTCTTAATGCAATCCCATGACCACCACACACATGTTGTTTATACAGACATCTAACCAATCAAAATGTTACTTATCACTCAGCATCAACAATAATCTGGGTAGCTTCATCGAGTGAACAAAATTTAACAGGCAATCCTGGTTCAAGGTTGCCTAATTGGCTAAATATGTTTAAAATCAGAATAACACAATAATTGCAACAGTTACTGATGATTTTAATTTGCTCATCCGTGAACATTAATTACATAAATAATAAAATATCCACTTCTGCCTAGTTAAAACATGAATTATAAAATATCTGCCACAAATATAAAGCCATAAAAATTAGTTTTGAAATTGTACAAATATAATCCACAATATAAAATAACAATATTTGCAACTAATAATGCTCAAGACAAATGCAGTTATTTGCTTTGGGAATTTCAATGCTAGGACTTTAAAGTTTATTTGTGTGTGATTTGGATGTTTAACAAAGCTTTAGCAGTTTTCAAGTCCTATTGCTACAATGTCAATAGTGTGGCAGTTTATAGCGATGTCTAGCAGTGGAGCATCATGCCGAAGACATGTAGCATGATGTCCCACCCGGTCACATTATCCTGACAACAGGTTCACCAGTTCTGACACTAGCCTTTTAATACCAAGTGAGGCAGCTGCTAGTACCATTCTGAAAAAGTTTTTTTTTATGATTCTGCAGGGGTTTGAACCTGTTAAAAATGGCAAATTCTAAACAGCATATAAAATTAAATAGCAATTTATAAACAAGGAGACCAGATGAACTTAAGTCTGATCTTCAACAAAAGTCTGCAATCAAGCAATCTGATGTTATGAAATTTAAGTCAAACTTAAAACTGACCAATTGACTGCCCGGAGACAACAACTGACCAATCAATTGCTCGGAGACAGTTCTTAGCTTTAAGAATGAAACTAGGGCATTCACCATATCATAAAAAAACTTTTAATCACAAACTCAAAACTTTGTTAAGAAATGTCTCAGTGAACTTGATACTAAGAAAGCTACAGGACTTGATCAGATTGGTCCATGACTCATTAAATCTTCTGCCTCTGCTATTGCAGATAGGATAACATTCATAATCAATTTAAATATTGCATCCTCATCTGTCCCCAAAATATCGAAAATTGCAAAAGTACTCCTATTCATAAATCTGGTTTTAAGGATGATGCTGATAACTACCGGCCAATTTCAATACTACCGAACTTGTCAAAATTGATTGAAAAGCATTTCCATTATTCAATCATATCATATTTAACCAAACACTTTCTGTTACACCCTATGCAATGGCATGGTGGTTAATACTGGTAAAACTAAAATATTACTTATCTCAACACGGAAAAAAGAACAAAACTTGATAGTGATGAATTTTGTTTGACATGGAAGGATAAAAGGTTGCAAATGGTCTGACACAATAGTCTACTTGGTGTTTTGGGAGATAATAATGTAACGAGGAAACCCCATAGACTTCAATTATTTTCCTTTCGTTGTATAATATTCATTTCGTTAAAGTTTATATTGTTATTTCGAATGTTTGGCGGGCTTTGTAGTGCCATCTATCGTCTTAGCTTTAGGTCACGTGATTCCGCCTAGGTATATATACGGACCAACTGTGGCTTCAGGGGGTGTGTGTAAATAACCGGCATAGAGTGAAGACGTCCCCTGCAATGTAGCAGTATAACAACCTCACCACGGCAAGCACATTTGGTCGTAATCCTTGGGTAGGAAGAAGCAGGCCAGGAATCTGAAAAGGTTAGGGACAAGGTCTTTCATCGACCAGCAGCCCGGCGCTACAAGGCTTGTCCAAGTAACGCAGAGGTCTTGCGACAATACACATTTAGACTGAGGATAGCTCTTTTTTCGTCATTTCGCACTATCGTCTCTATCGATCTCGAGCGGATAACGGCGACCAAGACAGCGACTAAGTCGGCGACTCTGCGACAAGTCGGCGACCGAGACAGCGACACAGTCGACGATCCTGCGACTAGCTGTGACCACGTCCGCGAAGGCGACCGTGACCAGTCGGCGACCAAGACTGCGACAGTCGGCAACTCTGCGACCAGTCGGCGACCCTGCGACCCAGTCGACGACTCTGCGACAAGTCGGCGACTGCGACCAGTCGGCGACTCTGCGACTAGCTGTGACCAAGTCGGCGACTGCGACCAGTCGGCGACACTGTGACCAGTCGGCGACCAAGACTGCGACAGTCGGCGACTTTGCGACCAGTCGGCGACCCTCTGACCCAGTCGGCGACTCTGCGACAAGTCGGCGACTGCCACCAGTCGGCGACCCTGCGACTAGCTGTGACCAAGTCGGCGGCGCCCAAGAAGACAGAAGTGCCAGTCCTCAGATAGATTCAGCGGGGTATCACTCCAACTATAAGACCTATCATAAAGAACCCGACATAGCGAGAATCAGGGCAGTGTAGCCGAGAGATCAGTTCCGCTACAAATTGGTGGCAGCGGTGGGACAGGTCGATAAGTAGAAGACAGAATCAAAATGGCTTACGGAGGGTCACATGTAGGTGACTGGTTGCTTACCTCCGACACGGAGGTAAAGACAGCGGTTCCTTTCGAAGACGAGTTTCGACGCTTGACAAAGGAATGCGAAGACTTAGAGAAAAGACTAACTACAAGGAAGGGGACTATGGCTATGAGTGCGGAGACGACCAAGAAGGCAGGAAAGTCCTCGAGAGAAAGAATTGCCCCCAGATGACAGATTTACTTTAGTGGACAGGCGATATCGACACCCTCGATGTCACAGAAGACCAAGAATATAGCCGATACTACAGCGACAAAGCATGATGTACATAAAGCTCTCAAAGACCGAAAGAGATCTGAGAGCAAGGGAACGGTTACGGAAGGAAGCGATGAGGCGACTAATCTTCCGCATAGAACCTTGAAGCGGCCGGTCGTTACTCCGGTGTCGTATGACAGGACGACACCCTTGTTGGATTTTATCACTCACTTCGAGATGTGCTGGACCCTAAATTATTGGACAGAGGAAGAAAAGAAACTGTATTTAGGTGTCGCACTAAGAGGTCAAGTACAGCAATTGTTGGCAGTGCCTGAGAAGAAGTCGTATGCTGAATTAGTGGATGCTTTGAAGCAGAGATTCGCACCCCCGAACCAGACCGAGTTATACAGAGTTCAGCTAAGGAGTAGAATTCGCAAGAACGGATAATCTTTACCAGAGCTTGCGCAAGCTATACGACGGCTTGCGACTTTAGCTTACCCTGAGGCGAGTTTCCTTTTGGTTAATACGCTCGCTAAAGAACAATTTATTGATGTCCTGGACGATTCCAACATGCGCTTAAAGGTACAACAGGCGAGACCCACTACGATTAAAGATGGGGTACATATAGCTGTCGAGTTAGAGGCATTCGCTAGAGCTGAGCCGCAACGACAGGGAGGAAAAAGGCATGCTCGTGGTGTGTCGACGCAGGATGAGGAACAACCCTGTGACTAGCTGTGACCAAGTCGGCGGCACCCATAAAGCCAGAAATAAGCCGGTATCCCGCTGAGGTGGAAATCTGTCACACTCTGGAGTGCCAGTCCTCAGACAGATTCAGCGGGGTATCACTCCAACTATAAGACCTATCATAAAGAACCCGACATAGCGAGACTCGGGACAGTGTAGCCGAGAGATCAGTTCTGCTACAATAACCTATCATGGACTGAAGATATCAGTAAAAAAGTCAATTCAAGTTTATGGCTTTTCAGTAGGATAAGAAACTTTCTCCGAGAAAAGCACAGAAAGCTGTTTTATAACAGCTACATACAACCCTATTTAGACTACTGTAATACAGTACAGAGTAATTCAAATGATAAAAACTTTGCAAAAGCTGGCAGATCTCCAAATAAGAGCTTTTGAGTTAATATCAATCCAGAAAGAAAGCACGGAAAATTTAGCTGGTAAATTAAAAATATTACCTACTAAAGACCAAATCTCTTTAAGAAAAGCCAATTTAATGTATAGGATAGCCAATAATAGTGCTCTTGAACATTTACAATCACAATTCAAGTAGAGGCTACCCTGAAATACTCCCCACCTGCAATGAATGTCTAACAAACATTACAAAATTCCAAACCAAAAAAGGAATTTTTTAAAAAAAGTTTCCTAGAACTCTAGAACTTTGCTCTGGAATAGTATTCCATTTGGGGTTAGAAATGCCCACTCTATTTCCTTTTTCCAAACCCAGTATATACAGTGGCTTCAGAGATGCGGCAAAAATAAAAAACAAAAGTAAGCAAATTCCTTTAAAGGAGGGCCTCAAGGTAGATTAATTCTTCGCTAATTGAGTTACCCTGTTTAAAAAAAGTAATAATAATAATGATAATAATAATAATAATAATAATAATAATAATAATAATAATAATAATAATAATAATAATAATAATAATAATAATAATAATAAAGCTCAGTCTGAAATTTTACATCATAAACTTTCAAAACTACTATTGCAACTTCTGCATTATTCACCACGATGCTTAAGCAGGAAAGACAGGCATAGTGAACAGATAACACTGACACAGAAAATTAACATTATTAACACTAATATCAGCAGGGAGGGTGAACACTACAAAATTTTTGCTTGTGAAATTAACCTGAAATAAGGGTTCCTACAGAGGCTGAAAAAAGGGTCGATAACCCTAAACCAAAATATCTAACTTTTATATTACCGTACGGACGGTTATAAACCGCATAATAAACCACATGAGGTTAGCTCAGTTTTGTTATACTATTATTGACTTTTTTTTACCCTGATTTTATTGAACTATTTTTTACGTTAAAAACTCGAGCAAAAATTTTGTAGAGGTTCACCCTCCCTGCTGCTCCTGATTTTGTCACCTGACTGTCAGGATATTAATATCAGGACTTTTAACAATAGATTTGGGTTTTTAAACAGACATACAGTTCATTAACAGATAGTCCTGACTTTGTCACCTGACTTTGTCAGGGGAAACTAACCAAATATTTTATCCAGACCTATACAATATCTGGATCTAGGATCATGTAAATTTATCGTTATAAATCCAAAAGGAACTGATTGTGCTTTAGAAATTTTTTTTTTAAATTTAATCATATCCATGTCCCCTGAACACCAAGTATAATAAATATTCTGCAGGGTATAATTATCTACTCCATTAAACACAACCAAAATATTACAGTTATCTCTAATCACTTTAGGTATCTGTGTATATCGTTGTGTAACATAAATCACGTCTGTGTTTTTGTGACGACCTCGAGAAAATATTCTAGCTGGATTAGATTGCTTGTCCAACATCACATCATCATATACTACGAGATTATTAATGAATCCATCCAAGTCATCTACGGACGGGGCTTCATCTATATCTGTGATAAAGTCAATAATATCTTCACCGTCTTTATTAACAGATTTTGCCTTTTCATTAAAATCTTTAAAGTACTTCGTAACAATGCTGATCATCCACAGATGGTGCTATTAAATATAGTTTGTTCCATCTCATCCATCTCATTATTAAATTTAATAATAATTGTGTTTTACCCGATCCAGATGGACCTATTATAATCATTCTTATCGAATTTTGTAATGCTGGATGGTGCTTTACTGGTTCTTGTTTTCATGTCGCCGAAAAATCAATTATTGTATCCATATTATTAATAACATGAATCTAAATTGTTTTCGATGTAGATCATCTACACCCACCGTTGGATTGACAACAATAATAACAAAAAATAAACGACATGCATTAACAGGTAAATATGTAAAATGTGGTACAAAAAATATAAATTTATCTCAGGGACAACAAAGATAGGTGGGGATATAGCCGCATCATTAGGAAAATTACCCGGTTTACCATGGGCTAAATATGTTGGTGAGAAACACCTCCCTTGATATAATTATTGTGGTCCTGGAACTCGACTTGATATCCGACTTGATGATCAAGATCAACCAAGACCAGGAGAGCATCCAGTAAATAAAATTGATCAAGCATGTCACATTCACGATGTTGCTTATAAAAAACCAGATTTGCAACAACGGCATCTTGCAGATGTAAAATTGATTCATTCATTAAATTCTATACCCAATAAATCTGTTAGAGAGAAACTCGCTAGTTTTCTAATAAAATCCGTTATGAAAAGTAAAATAATGTTAGGGGCTGGTAATTAATTATATAATTATTATAATGGAATCTATTTATTATAGTCCTAGAGGGTATTGGAGGGGTAAAGCAGCGATCACTAAACTTGCTAAAGGGGCAAAAGTTTCACATTCTGTTGCTGCAGCGTGGTTAGCACGACAGGCAATATGGCAAATTTATCTACCACCACCAAAAACAATTCAATATGCACATTTTGATGTCAGTATTCCTAACGAAGTTCATCAAGCAGATATTTTGTTTTTACCACATGATACTATTAAAACATGTGGACGAAAGTCACACACGTACTAATACGCATTGCCTGTTGTTGATATTGCAAGTAGATATAAAGAAGCTGAGCCATTATTAACAAAAACATCATTTGAAGTTGCATCTGCGTTTGGGCGAATTTATCAACGTGGTGGTCTACAATGGCCACAGTTATTACAAGTAGATCCTGGCAAAGAATTTCTTGGTGCAGTATTATCTTTGATGAAAAAGCATAATGTCAAAATCAGACGAGGGTATACTGAAATTCATCGTGATCAAGCAATCGTTGAACGATTTAATCGAACACTTGCTGAGCGGTTATTTGGATATCAACATGCGAAGGAAATATCTGCTGATTTTAAGTTCGGTGAGAGATCTCGTGAATGGGTTGCAAGGTTACCAAGTGTGATATCTGCATTAAATGGAATAACAAAAAAATATATACCACGTAGCTATGAATACGGACAACGATGTCAACAACCAGTATTAGGTAATGTGATTGTGAGATATTTATATGAGCCAGGGGAGTTGAAGGGTGGCAAAAGACGATCTACTGACCCTATCTGGAGTGTGACCACACATACAATTTCTAGCGTGGTTAGATCTACTGGAAGACCACCCATATACAGACTAGATTCTACTGCCCCTCAACGTGGATTGGTGCGTGAACAATTGCAAGTAATTCCTGCGGATACACAATTGCCTCCGCGTTCACTTATGTAAATTAGCACTAGGGCGTCCAGCACCCCGACGTCGGTTACATTCAAGACAGGTCAGTGTCACATTTTCACGTGTGTGACCAAGACCACTATTTATTCTATCTACGGTAAATTGTCTTGGATTATTATTCGAATATTGCCATAACATTATTGTGTTACAACTTGCACAGTGATTATTCTGTAATTGTTTTAGTTTTATAATAAATTCAGTATCAATATCAAAGTCACGTTTATTTTTTTTTCACATTGTTTATAAGACGCTAATTTTTTCTTTATTACATCAGCGTCATTAGTAATCTCCTCAGTTATCACATAATCTATGACAATTCTATATAGTTGAGTTATTCTTCTGACGCGAGATACTGCGAAATATACTAAATTTGACCACTCGATCCGGTCATCTACAATCCGGATATTTGTATCAGATATAGTTAATCCCTGTAACGAATGAATCGTTATAGCGTGTCCTAACATCCACGGTGATTTATCTATACTCAATGCGCTCTCAACATAATTGATATCTATCAAAATAATATCATTCAATACTAGATTTTGTACTCGGATATCTCCACCGGGAATTTCAACATCAATATTCTGTCGTCGAGTATCTGATGGACGATAACATAATGGTACAGGTAGATGTGAAAATTTTTCTTTATGTAGCGTAAATAATTTCCTTTGCAATTCATCATGAACCATGGTAGTTTCTGGAATTATCTCACGCATTATTTCACATTGTATTTTATCTGGCTGTAGTCTGATTAATCTTTTAAGTTCTTTCAGTGGTTCATCAATAGCTCTATGATCATCATATATTTCTTCATAATAATCTATATTATTCTTTAGCCATTCATGTGGAGACTGTCCAACAAAAGGTGGTGGTTGACCATGATCACCGCACATAATCACAGCAGTATTTTTTGTTAATAACCATTCAAGGAATATTTTTAGTGTTTCTAACGACACCGTACATATTTCGTCCCATATAATATACTTAGGTATATATTTCTCACCCATTCGATCAGGAGTCCACGTATCTCCACACCATCTAAAGAAACTATGATATGTGCAAGTTTTTACACCTCGTTCTTTTATCTCTCTGGCTAGTTTATGTGTAGGTGTCAAAACAATCATATCTGAATTGTTGTTCATAAATAATTTAATCACACGAGTTGTTTTACCTGACCCTCCACACCCATTAAGATAAACGGTCTTATATCTAGCCACAGGATCATACACATATGGTGCAAATGATTCTAATATTTGATTATTATTTCTGTAATATATTTCCTTAATTTCAACGTCAGAAAATTCAGAATAACTAAGTATATTTTCTTGCTTTATCCTCCATGTTCCCCACTCACCATTACCAAGTAGCGGATTTAATAAATCCTTATATTTTTATGTATATAAAATGAATCCGTAGCAACTCTAACAGCATGACGATGAAATCTATTTATCATAGACAATAGATTTATAGAACCATAAGCTAGCATTGAAGATCTTAAATGAGTAAACTGAGGTGAATCGCCCTCAATATAGTTAACAATAGTACCTAGTTTGGTCCCATCCGATAAATAAGCATTACTTCGGCTTATAAATGTGTTTTTCTCCGTTGTATCATTAATTATAAAATCTAACTCAGTATCGTCCATAATCAATCTTGTACAGTGTCGTTTATGACCGTATGAACAACCCTGAGGAAATTTACCAATTATCTTTCTACCAAGATCTTTTGCACGCTTCTCATCAGGTTCATCTCTACATTTACGTATATTATTAGTAATTTTAATAATGTCATCTTCGGCAAGATCAGGAAATTCTTTCCTGGCATCATCAGTTCTGGTAACCAATCTTGCTTTTGTGCATTATAGGATATAATCGCTTCATTAACTTTTAACGATATTAATATTCCAACATCAAGCATATATCTTAATAATACTATTGGAGCCCAACATTTTTCTGAAACGTGTTTACCAAACATAGGTAATAGGTTGGAGATTTTTTGCGAACTCAAATGATTCTACATATGCAAATCCTGTTATGTCAAAATCTGGTAAGGGTCCATTTATTGAAACTCTGGTCGTGTCATGTGTGGGGTGTCCGAATCTGTTAAAATATTTAAAACACTCACCATATCCAAGAAAACTCCCAGGGTAACATGCAGCCATATCGACTGATATAACATCATCATACTCGTATTTAGTGTTCCATAATCCACCGTGCCCATATTCTATGCAACTTTTTTGTATATCCTCAATAAATTCTGATCTTGTAGGTTTCCATGATTTTTTTTTCCTGAGCGAAATGGGCCGCTACCGCTAGTACGGTAAAACAATTATTCAGTATTTCTCATTTCTTCATAAACAAATTCTGTACGATAAATATCACCATTCGGTCGTACAAATTGATCATGACAATCGTGTTCCGAACTCAGAAATAACCAAGTAGATACAGGATCATTTTTACTGATATTTTTTAATAAAATCAAATATATGACCATTATAAAATTTAATCATTCTGTCTCGTGGAAATACAGTTACTGCATCAGTCCATGCATGTGCATTATGATCAATAATCGTTATAGGGTTTCCATTTCTTATATATTTTGGTTTGTATAATATCTCTCCTGTTAGTGTTTTTACTGTTATTGGAAATCTTAATAACTTTTCTAGCTTAGCAACATAACGGCCTTCCCCATTCACATATTTTTTGCGTCTTAAATCTGTTAAGCCATTACCACGCATCGCATTTGTAAAATGTTCAGTAATGCGTTCAGCCACGCAATTTATTTTTAATTCTGACAGTTTCATCGGTTTGAGATCTTCAATATTAGGTTTATCATTCAGTAACTGGATACCCTCGCTCAAAATACGGTCTATTAATACCAGTCAGTATTCCAAGTTTGGATTTATTACTTAATAATATCATTTTATTATTTCCAGACTGTATATGAATAGGAGTTTTCTTGTCACGAAATATCCAAATATTATCGTCTGTATTCACAATAAATTTTATTAAAATAAGATATTTTTGATTATCAAGGTGGTTAATAATTACTTCTGCTCGTTTGTCGTTCATCACATTAACAACTTTTCCAACTCTAAAAGTTGACCAAACATGCACAGCACCATCTTCTCGAAATTACATTTTGGCCTCATGGATACATTTAGTTATATCTACATTTATTGAAGCTAGATCTTTCATCGAAACACTAAATTTATATCCTAATAGTCTGTCAAGATCAAATCTAGCAGCAGATTGTACAATTATTGATAATTCTTCCATTATTATAATTAAGACAAATATTCAAATTGAAATTTAGTATATATAAAATGATTCAAACAGAAAATTTCTTATTGTAATAAGTCATGAGTAAACAAATACTGTGGTTACCATATGCAGAGTATCAGAAATGGAAGTACTGGACCAAAACCATGTATTCAATGTGGTATTGGAGTTAGAGGTAGCACACAATTATGTGAAAATTGCGGGGATAAAAAGTATAGGGAACTTAAACGATATTATGACAAAAAAAAGATACATCGACAGGTAAATCTTCTATAAAGACAGAAAATGATTATCTAACCAGATTTCAAAAATAATGATTTAAACAAATATATATTATATACAAATGGAACAAAAAGAATTTGTAAGACATCCAATATATACAAATTTCGAGGCATCCAAAAATTGTGTTATTAGACACTGTAGACTAAAGAAACCACTCGGTAATCTTAATAATAATGGTTATTTTATATTTAGTATTGGTGGAAAAAAAATTATTGCTGTCATAAATTTGTATTCGAATGTCATTTTGGGATTGTTAAAGATGGACTTGTTGTACATCATTTAGACACAAAGCCAAAATTGTAAGGTAGGAAATACTGGTATTTATCCTAAGACTCCTAAGACAGTTATTTCTACCAGCACAGATACTGGTGAAAAAATAGTTTTTAATTTTATGCATGCAGCTGCCAGATATTTTGATATTTGTGTGGCTTCAATAAAACGTGTGGCTGATCATATATACAAGTCTGCATATTCAATAAAGTATGACCAAAGGATTATATTTGAATATGTATAATTGTGTACCCTTACTCAGAAAAATATCACTTTTTTATTATAAAATTTGACTATCAATCTTGCCAAGGGTCCTGCTTAGCTACAATTATATTTCCAGACTATTACCGTCTTCACTTTTAGTGTCATTTATCGCAGAATCAAAAAGCATAAGCTTTCTCAGTTGCATGATTCGGCCATCTGTGCGTTTTTTAATTTCGTATTCGTGAGACAGTGCATTTTTGATCTTTTCGATTGAGCGTGCAAGAGGTATGAATAGCTTTATGTGTTTTTAACATAGAATTATAAATGGATTTTATAAACCTATAATCAGATGGTAATGTGAATTTATTTTGAATTTTTTTCCTGCAACAATTCAAACTCATACATAATTTTTTCAGAGTCAAGATTATTAGATATCTGAATTCCTTTATGTTTAAATTTTTTAATATCAGAAATAATATCATTAATGTTTTCATTATATATATATATATATATATATATATATATATATATATATATATATATATATATATATATATATATATATATATATATATTTGTTTAAAATAAAAAATAGTATTAAATTGACTTAACTAAAGATGATAAAAGTCATATTCTTTCAGAAATTTGTAGATTTTCTAGGATTCACATGAATTATTTATAAAAATCTGAAATTAGGCCCAAAAACAAAATAAAATATTAATATTTTTACGCTAACAAACAAAAATTAAAATAAATTATTATTTATGTTAAAATCTGTAAATGTTTCAGAAATCTGTAGATTTACTAAGTGTAAACCAAACAACGGTTAGTTCCCTTGCCGGTTGTTTATATACCTACTGATCTTGGATGACGTAATATTACCTATGTATACAGACGTAATTTAATCCCTTTTGTATAGTGTGGTAACTTAAGACCGATATCGTATTCTACAGCAAAGCGTGCTGCATTGGTCTGGTGAATTAAATAACTTGAAGCAGACAGGTTTAAACAGTTACCTTTATAAACAAACCAAGACTTACTTGTGTTTATCGATCCATAATTCATTTATCCGGCTGATGTATTTTAGCTGCAGACTGCACAAATAGTACTTCAATTTAATGAACTACACTCTCTCAATGTATACACATCTGGGTTATTCAAACGCGTTAATCGATTTCCGGTATGGTTATTTTCCCATTTTTATGCTTGTAATTTTATTCATATATTTTAATAAGATTCATACACATAAATTTATAAATGTTTGTAATTTTATTTATATATTTTAGTAAGATTGGTACACATAAATGGCTAACTATCTTAATAAAATTATATTTGTAAAACCATTACATAATATAGTAATAATTAAAACTGTTATATTCATCGAACGCAGCATGGTGTAGAGGTAGATCGTTGGACTCTAAATCTATACATCTGTGGTTCGATTCCAGATTTCGCCGAAATGGATTTGGTACCGGGGATGCCTTTTATATATATAATTGGGGGTTTTATATATATATATAATTGGGGGCAGGGTACGCCTCAGGTTTTGATAAATATCTCACTGTGCCAGCCACGTGAGTACATTTTTGTGTACCCATAGGGTTTTCACATGGTTTTATTTATCGAAACCACAATGTAATGCGTCGCCCCTAAAATAATCAGTAGCATGCCTTGAGCTCTCTGCCCTATGGAGAACCCCCAAAATAACACATTCCAGAAAGGAATGCTAACCAAAAGAAACCGTATTATGAAGTGCCACATAATAAGTCCTAAGAGACAAACATGTTAGGACTTCTTAAAAGACACACAGGCTATCAGGGGTTCCAATGAAGGGCTGATTTTTTTTTGACAAAATCAGACAAAATAATAATAAATTAAAAGTAATTTATCAGAAATAAAAAATATAAATATAAAAATCAGAAATTATATAAAAATTAAAAATAATGAAAAACATTTATCAAAATTAAAAATAAAAAAAAAAAAATCAGACAATATATATATAATTAAAAAAAATGAAATATTTTTCGAAAAAAAAAAATTAAAATATTAAATTAGACAAAATTATATAATAATATATATAATAAATATAAAATTAAATAATTTTATATTATTATAATATATATATATAATATATATATATTAATTAAAAAAAAAAATCTATATTTATCAAAAAATAAAATTTTAAAAATAAAAAATCAATATAATTTTTAAAAAAATAATGAAAAAATTTTTTAAATTAAAAAAAAAAAAAAAATATAAAAATATATATATAATATATAAATATATATATAAATAATTTTTATTATATATATATATATATATATATATATATATATAATAAATAATGAGTATTAATGAACCTCACTCAACAAAAATTGCTCGGCAGCGTTTAGAGGCAATTGAAAAATATTTACCTATCCGTGACGCTGTCAAACAACAATTGCAACAACGTCAGGAAAGTCAAGTTGAATTTGCAGAGGATACAAAACAGTTATTTAAACCTGATAACAGATGCCACTAAAGATATTCAACCTGTGTTAGATCAAACAGCTAAAGCAATTTAGAAAATAGAAAAAAAGAATTAAAAAACCCCAAAAACTTCTCGAAAAACTTCCAGCAGAAATAGCTGATGCAATGCCAGTCCTAGAAATGCCTCAAGATACAGACCAAACTCGTGCTGAAATAGGTGATCTATCTAACATAGGTTATAAATTTGGCGTAGATTTTATTGCTGATATTAAAAGCGTTAAAATGTAGAGGATTTAGCTGCGTTTGCTGTGGAAAGTTTTATTGATAGAAAAAGGTTTTAAAACCTGAATATGCTGATAAATTTGTAAGTCGTGATAATTGGAACAAATGGATATTTCGTATACACTATAACGTTAGTCGGGTTAGAAATAGTGATCCTAGTTATGTACAGTATATTAACTTTATACAAAAACCACCAAAACAACAAACGCCACCACATCAATTACCACAAACTCCAAAACCACCAAAGCAACTACAAACGCCAAAACAACTAGAACAACAACGACAATCATCACCGCCATCAATACAACAAATATTACATTATACACAACAACAAAAATTATTGTCACAATCTCCAAAATCACAACCAGCCCAAATAAAAAGTGAAGAAGGGCCGGGGTCGGATAACTCTTTCGGGAGTGTTTTAGGAAGTGGTCTTATTACTCATTGTCCTAACAACGTCCTTGCTGATGTTGAACGACTAGAAATTCTGATTGGAGGAAAATGAGCTGGTAATAATTCCCCAGAAATTATTAATTAAGCAGCAGATATTTGTAAAAGATTATTTAGTGCCGGTATTATGGATATTGATGTGTATCAGTAAAACGTAGTGACTGTCACAGAGATTAGATGCAATTAGTGATAAAGTTAATTAATAATAAAATGATAATGCACAATGCTCAACGTTGACCAACCATGGTCAGGGTAATTAATTCTCGAACACCGATTTACAGGGCAACCTACGGAGATGGGTTAGGAGATATTGTTCATGTTTTGTTTAGAAGGATAGCCCCAAAAGCAATACCAATCGCAAAGCAGCTGGGTATGAAAGCTATTGATGTTGTTCGTGAAAAAAGTATAGGTGTTGCTGGTAACCTTGCTAGTAAAGCATTCTCAGCGATTAAAGATAGACTATCACGATTAATACGCAGACCACAACCTGTCCAATCTCAGTCGGTGAAATTGCCCAGTACTGAAATGATGCCCGCAAGTGTAAGTAAAATAATAAATCAAGCCGCTAATAAAAAAAACTAGGAGCAATGGCGATGCCATCTATGGCTGATATACCATTATCAGAAAAAGAGAAAAACATAACCACTAGTCTGATAGCAGGAAGTGGTCTTCGTTTTAGACGATAATAATTATAATAAATATGTTCAAGCGTATGAGAGACCCCGCGTTTGACATGGACGCACCAGTTATAAAAGATGAGTCTATACACATTTTCATTTATTCTTAGAAACACGAATTTCAAATCAACGAGGAAAAATTTAACTAGGGTTTTTGAAAAAAGAAATATTTTTTGCCCTAACTTTTATTTGGGGCGAAGGTGAAATATTTAAAAACCCATAATACTGAATATGCACCCAAGTTAGTGTTTTTTGAATAATGGGATTATGGCTTGTTTGATGCGCTACGTACATATTTTACGGAAAAAAAAATTTAATCAATTTAAAAAGATGTTGACTAGCTACAACCCCTACTTTGGGCTTGCAAGATACACGACGATTATTCAGATCCTGGGCCACATGAGTTCGCAAAGGGTATAAATGATTTCAAAAAAGACAATAATTTAATAAAAAAAACACCGCGGGGACTGCACCCATCCAAAACACAAAAGATGCCCGGCCTCTGCGCATTTCCGTTATTACTACTTTAATGAAATTCAACTTTGGGTTTTCAACACTCGAGTGATTTAAAGGAAATAGAAGAAATTTTTCATGTCATTCCACTATCCAATATTTGGATTCTGTGAAATGTCAGAAAAATCTTTTTGGAGCCAAAAATACTTTACTATACAAAAACTGCGTGATATGCAAATTTGGGGGCCCCCGGTGATGCTGGATGGTAATTCTTACAAAACTTAGTTTTGGGTTCAGTAAAGACCCATCAATACTGAAGAAAAACGATTATCTTTTTTGAAACAAGGGGGTAAATCATGCTTCATGGGTGACGAGATACAGATGCTATCCATTAGCGCCCCAAAAACGGTTTATTTACAGGGAAAACCCTTTGCAAGGTGTTTCTGCCCAAAAACATATTTATTTTATTTCAAAAATGCGCCGGTAAATGTCAAACGCGTGTATTATAATTTGAAACTCGGGTTTCTGAGATATCGTTTTGGATAAAAAGGGGCATCAAGAACCATCCGAGGATATATTACTTAATTTTTTTCAAAAACATGTAGCACGTGCTACTCATCTTATTCGTTCATGGGCCCTGATCAAAATTTTACTGGTTTTCAAATATCTCATTAATTTTACATCCTTGTATCCTATTTATTACTTTCGCTCGAACATTTAGATTGACATAAAAACAGTAGTAGTATACATTTTTGGCTAGTGTTTTTAAGGAATTTTATAATAAGACATTGCGTTATACTTAGCGAAAATCAATGCTCATAGAAAGGGGTTTTGGGGGCGAATGAGAGTCGTTGATGCTCCAGTAGAAAAAAATTTTAAGTTAATTAAAACATTTACATTATTTTAAAAAAATCTATAATCACTTTTTGTTTCCCCGACTCCGGGCCCGGGAAAAGATGCAACCATAAATAATAACGGGAATAAAAAAACATTAAAAAAGGAACATATGAGTGGTTTTTAAATAAATTATTTTTAAAATTCGTCAATTTAAAAATTTAATAAAACCAAAAAAAAACAAAATAAAGGGGGCGATTTGATTTTCTGGGCAGCTATTGGGATTTTTAAAATGGGGGTAATTTCCCTTCTTGCAGCTATACACATTAATACCCCTGCAGCCCCAGCTGTTTAAAAAGCCGGCTTAGGCGCCGTTGGGGAAAAGCGCTGGAAGGCATTAAGAAAGCGCCCCACAGGGGAAAAAAAAAACAAAAAAAGGGAAAAGGGATAGATTACCCGGGGCCCACCTTTGTGGTGGAAAAGGCCCAATTCTTCGGACGTTTCTGATTCGCCTATGTCTAATTTTGATTTTTCCCATCTGTTTAAAAAAATTAAAAAAAAAACTTAGAGGGTTTTCATGCGCGATCATTACCAAAAAAACCAAAAAATACTGAAAAGGTATTATAAAACTCGAAAAACTCGGGGAAAGGGACCCATTTGGGGGGCGATGCAAATTTACCCGTGGAATTATTTTTTTGATTATAGGGTTTGCGCCACCAAAAAAATTTATTCTTATGTCAGTAAAATACTGCACCAATTGGTATTCAACGTTTCCCACCAAAATTTAACCGACCCCCATAATGGTCGAGAAGTCTTAGTGTACTTGAGCTATATCCATGGCACAGCAAGGAAAACCACCTCATAAAGCGGGAAAAAATAACCATGATGTCACATTTAACAAAATCAGTAAATATAAGGGAATATTTACGGAAGATCGCCGTGGTAAAACTCAACAAAAAGGGATTATCTAAATAACAAACCCCGATCAACTTTAAAAAGAGATTGATATTTATTAAATATTAAAATGTGGGTCAAAATAAAGGTTTTTTTCAGGGCAAAAAAGAATTTAAAACAAGCAATTACGACTCCAAAAGTACTTCAAAGAATTCATAATGCAGTTAGATAATATCGTAACTTTTACTCATCGGGTAAAAACGGATTTCCCGGGAAAACATTAAGATTTTGTTTTAAAAAACTGGCGGAATTTGTGGGGACTTATTATGAAAAATTTTTTTTTAAGTCTTGGTATTTTCCCAAATTTAGATAATGATGCACAAAAAAAAATCTCGAGATTTCAAAAATGAAAATTTTCCGATTTTCGCGAAAAAATAAACAAAATTAATGACATTTTTTGGGGAAAACCCCCAAGAATTAAAATTACTGTATTTAAAACAAAACTTTAAAGATATTTTGTAGGAAAATTTCCCGAATTTTTTAAAAATAACCGATTAAATTTCCTCCCCGACAATTTAAAAAATTGTGTAACGTGCTTCTGGTCTGATACGTGGGGCCAAAAAAAAACCATTAAATACACAAAAATCGTGGTAATATAGGGTATCCGTACTTGCGGTGTAGATTTTATAATAAACACAACGGTAAAATTTCTAAATTATACCATAAAAATTTAAAAAAGATTCCGAGATAACTTTACCTGGAAACGTCTGAAAAATTCGTCTCTGTTTTTGGGGATTTGGAATTTGTAACCAATTAACTACTAAAATCTAGTAAATGGATCAATAACTACGACGTTTAAAGTCACGATATAATCAAGCTGTGAATGCCGACCAAAATAAAAAAAATCACGACCATTATACAGTAAAAAAAAAAAAATCGAGACAGGTCTTATTGTAAAATTGTGTACTCAGTTTTGCTATTTTTTGCTGATCCCGGGTAATTTATCCATTAACAGACACTCCCGCAAATTTTACAATTATTGTTTCAACTTCAAAATAGAGGGATTTTTAATATTATTGGGAAAAAGATAACTACATGTACAAAGAAAAATTGCGGAGTTATAAAAAAATTTCACCAGAACAGAACATACCAACTATCTGATATATTTCCATTTTCTCATGAAGGGAAAATATCTGACGAGGGGTTTGCAACGAAATTAAAACATTTTATGAACATTTAGAAACGATAATGATTTTGCTACAAAAAAATGGGGAAATTTAAAAAATAAAAAAACAAAAATTCCCGCAACTGATCGGAGAGTTATTACGCAGATCGCGCTAAACAACCCTTCAAAAACTACTATAATCGAAAAGTTCGACCAATCCTGAATTTACGTTAACTTCCAACTGCAATTCCCTAAAAGAAAGCATTAGCCTTTTCGTGTTTTATTTAAACTGGCCTAAATGAGTCAAAACCCCTTGGTGGGAAAAAACCCAAATAATTCCTTAGTATTTGCAAAAAAAAATAAAAACCCATGGGAAATCCCCCATTTGGGAAGTTGTTAGTATTCCAACGGCATTTTTTTTTTAGAACGATTAATAGGAATTTTCCCCGCAGAAATTTAAATCTTAACCGGGAAAGATCTAAAAAACAATTATGTTTGAACCAACATTTTGTCGTGTTTAAAAAATTCCCGATTATGCGTAGTTTTTATCAGAGTTCGATTAGAGGTACTATTTTTCCTGAATCGCCTAATATCATTTTCCCCCAGAACCACAGAGATCCCACTTTAATATGAGTTAAAAATTTTTCAACTTCCAGAAATGAAAAAGTTATTTATAGAGACATACACCACATCGTAATTATAATGCATATAATTATTTTTTAAGTTTCATAAAAAGTAGGAGTGGTTTATCAAGAATATAGACACATTATGTTGAGCAAATTAACTCATTACAAAAACCCATTAAATCGGGAAAACAAAAACATGTTTAATAAAACTTTAAAAATTACTCTCCCGATCAAAACATTTTATAACGATATTTAAAAAACAAATAAATTTAAACAACACAACATCTAAATCAATTGTAGCAACTTAGAATTCGTAATAGGGATTTTTGACTGAGAGAAAAAAAATAATGTGCCGGGAGATAGAGCTTCTAGCTCTATAATTTAAAGAAAATGACCAAAACAACGTTAATCATAACGATTATTTATGACATATTTAAGAAAAATTACGAATCCAGAAAAAAAGCTACCAATTTTAATACCCGGTTTGACTCCGAGGGGCTAAAAAAATCAGTTTTTGTCTTATTTTTGAAAACTTTTAAAAAAATATGTAATTCCGGAAAAAATTAATTCCACCCCCGCAATTCTCAAATTAATTGATCCAAGGAAAAGGTCGTCATATCTCCCTAATATTGTTAAAATAATATCCACCAAACGCACTGAATTAGTTTTCGATAAAATTGATAAAACTACCATTTTTACCCAAGTCTAATGCTCCAGGGGGTTTTATTTATTTCATCTATACCCAAACCCCTCCGGGTGGTGATTGTTCTGACCCAAAAAATCAAGTCTACCTGGGTACATAATCCGTATTGTCAAAAATGAATTCAAACCCAAAACAAGATGGGAATATTGTGGACCTGCGGGGAGATTTTATTATTTTAAAATTGATCCTAGATTGGTCTAGATAAAATTTTGGGTTTGTTTTCCCCCTTTACCATCTGTTTTGAACTTATTTGTTTTAAAAACCCCAAAACTTTGTTAAAAGTCCCGATTTAATACCTACAGTCAGGTACAAAAACAGGAGCCAGGGGGGGGGGTAACCCCCCAAAAAAATTTTCTCGAGTTTTTTAAAGAAAAAAATTCAATAAATCGGGTAAAAAAAATCAATAATAGTAAACAAAATGAGCAACCTTATGCGGTTTTTAAACCGTCCGTACGGAATATAAAGTTAGATATTTTTTTTAGGGGTTTTCGACCCTTTTTTCAGCCTTTTTAGGACCCCTTTTTCAGGTTAATTCACAAGCAAAAATTTGTAGGGGGGTTTCCCCCCCCTGCGCTCTAATTCGCAATATTGAGCTGACCCCTCAGGGGAAAAGATTACTATATTTTTTACCATCATATTCGGTGGGACAAAAAAAAAATTATTTTCCCAAAAAACTTTTTAAAAATTTTATGGGGAGTATTAAGACTACAAAAGAAGTACACAAATCTTGGCTTTTAGCATTTATTTTGTTATATTGATATTCATGACAGGAAATACAATTTAAGACTGTACTGGTTCTAAATGGGAATCTTAAAAACTTGTTTTATAGAAACAACCTAGATACAATGGACATGACATTAACCATTTGGCTACTACAGCTTTTCTGCAGCCTCACTACTGCTGAGTGCTATCATATCAGTTACTGAGACTGTTTGCTAGGCTGAATACTAGAGCATCATCATGGCTGACTAAGGAAACTGATAATGAAAACATGGTTACATTTATTTTCATGAATTTTGCTGGATTTCACTGAAATAAAAAGCACTTACTTTGCATACTGCTGTTTTTCCATTTATTTACTCCTACTTTCCCCTAAAAAAAGAAAACCCGCATGTAAAAATGTTTTGAATGCACAAAATAAATCCCTCATCTGATTCAAAAACACTTCCGCTGTTAAATTTAACCACTCAGCTTTTAACTTTTTTCAAAATTTTTTTAAACAATCTCTCATTGGTTAAGTTAATGAAAAATAAATAAACATCTTTGTTTTAACCCAAACAATGTTGTAAACTATGGACATGCCCGCATTTAGTGGCTGGAGTTTTTTTAAAGCAGAACAGCACTCAAACAGCACTGGTTTTTTTTTAAAAAAAAGGTTTACACGCATAATGTTCGTGGGGGTTTAGAAACTTTACAGGGGACAGTAAATCTGGGAGTCAGCAAAGGGTTAAAAAAGTTTTTTCGTAGACTTAAAGACTCGTACATTTTCCCCCCTATAAGTAGGGAGCCTAAGACTCATTTTATAGAAGGATGTTCAAATACTCCTTTTTAAAGTGATCATGGAAAATTTTTCCCCCCAATAGGTATTTTTCTAAAAGGTTTGGGGAAAACATGAAAAATACATTTTGAGCTTATGTTATGAAAAAAATTAAAACCGTTTTTTTATTATATAAACCAGTGACATTACTTCTTTAAAAAGATTATGAACTCCGAAAAGTGCTGTTTCAGCCTGATGCTAATATGCTAAAGGAGGGACGCAACTTATACAATACACAAACCAAATTCTAAAGCAGCTATATATGTGGGGACCATGTTTTCTTGAAAACAAGCTACCTATGTGGACCTGATATCACTCACCTGAATAACATGTCAACTTTTAAGTGCAAAAGCTCACCCTTATTGAAACTGACGGGGAAATAAAATGCTTTAGTTGCTATAAGCTGACTGTCATTTTGAACTCTACAAATTAAGCATTTAAGTGAATAATCCACATATTGTTTTAAGTATGAAAAGATGTTTATACACACTGTTATAAAAGTAGTTTGAACAAAGAGTTAGTCCCCTTTATCATGGTCACATAAGTAATCTGTCAATTAGTAATGAAATTATGTATTTTGTCAAAAACCATGATGAATGATTTTATTTAAAGTTTCAAGTGGCAGTACTGATATATATATATATATATATATATTATATATATATATATATATAATATATATATATAATATATATATAATTGATATAACTTACACAGTAATCTTGTGTGGAATGAATGTTTGGCAGAGAATAACATGTATTTTATGATTCTGTGTATGTTTAAATATCAAATATGAAAGGTGAACTTGCATAAAATAGTCACCTGTGTACAAAGACTGGCTTGTCCTTTTCCCATTGATTGCCACTATAAACTGGACTGACTACATTAACAACATATAAACAACAAATGTTTCTGCCACATTACTATAAAGCTACTATCAACTATCAACTGGAATTAACCATATGTATCAAAATTGTTTCAAAATAAAATCTTAAAGACTATCTTTTAGCAATAATTCTCTGTAAATAAATACAAACTTTGACATGTCTTTTTACAATAAATCTTGTTCTCATGAAGAAAAAAATCAAATTACATAAGATACAATTTCTTGCAAATAAAATACCATGTATAAAACTAGTTTGATTCCTTAAATAATTTAAACAAATAATTAAATTATTTTGGTCCAGATGTAACAAAATTTTGGTTTGGTTGGGTTATGTATGCTTTAAGGTGTTTGCCATCTCTACAGTTATTTTACTGTAAAGTTCCCTATACGACTTTAGCCATTTCTCCATGCATTTATGACTTCAAAGTCGAATATATACACTGTATTAAAATCTAACTGTTGGTTGTACGTAGACTGATATTGTTAATATGTACATATATTTGCTAAGTTTGTTTTAAGGCATTCTGGTTATGGCTTTGGTTAGTTTTTGTTGGACAATGGGGACAGGGTGTCATGCCTAAAAGCATAGTGCAGTTACTAACCAAGTCTGGCCTGGAAATTGAACTTGGTATTGTTGCATAGAAGTCCAGCATGCTAGGTACAACATCTCTTACTTAGGCCATTTTTATTTTTTTCTGGCCAAATTAAATGGGTACTGAACAAAGTATTATCATGAATCTTTATTCATTGGTTTTAAAAAATTGTGATTTATCCTAAAATTTGTTTTCCTACTTATTGTGTTACTTGCATTTATTTATCATTTTTTTCTTCAGTTTTATCTGATGAATTATTCATTTAATCTGTTTTTTTTTTATTTTCTTAATTTTCACAAGTTATTCTACTGAAATGTATGCATACTATTTTCTAAAAGTTTTTCTATCTGCTTTATTTTGTTTTCAGCAAGGATAACTCTCCATTACCTCAAACACAACTTTCCTTATCATTGATGCAATTGCTTTACTTTACTGAGCAAACTGGCAAAAAATTTCATATCCCAAACTGTATGTCACTATTGGTTTAATTGGTTTTTTAATTTTGCATAGTTTCATTAAACTCAACTTTTCCCATTATTTCAATGATGAAAGTTATCTCCAATTGTCTATTCACTTCAAATCGAAGTTTCATGTTTCACAAACTTGCCAATGCATGCAGTTTCGAATGGGTATGTTTAAATTAAAATCCCCATCTAAGATCCCATTGTTTTGCTCAAAATTTTTTAAAAAAAAAAGAATTTACAATTTCAAAAGCTCTGCCAAGCAATGCATATTCCCTATTAATATGAAGGGATGTTACTAGAAATCAAACTTTAAAATTCAAATCTAAACACCAAATTTTTTCACAATTTTTAAAACTAATTAAGTTTTACAAGCAATGTTTTTAGTGAAGAATCTGAATGGCCAAAAAAGTGTTGGGCCTTTTAACCAGGAAATAATATATGATAAGTCCATAGGTCACAATGTTCACCTTTTTCAATAAAACACTTGAGTATTTATGATGAAAAATTTGTAGCTCTGTAAAATAACAAAAAAAAAGTATACATATACATAAAATTTATAGTGGGGCTTAAGTCACTTCAAATGTCTAATTTTTACTGCCTCCTAAAATTTCCTTCTAGTTCAAACAACTATTTTTGAAACTGAAATATTTTTTTCCAAAAAAGTAAATTAAAGAATAAATATGTGGAAATTTTAAATTTAAATTGGGGAAAAAATTTTCGACAGCCTGTCATTATCACGATGTATGAGGCATTTATATAAATTTAAAACTTATATGGCTATTAATAATATGAATGTTAAGTTTTGATTTATTGAAAATGTCTCTTAAAACTACAGTCAAGATGATAAAATAATGTCTATGAATCATTTGTTATATGTAAAACCGTCTCTATATATAAGTATCACAACAATTTTGACATCAGCAAGTAACAAACAATGAAGTACATATCAGTAATGACACACAACAGGACAATATTTGATATTATGAATTAGTATTGAACTTGGGAAGACATAACTTATAATGAATATGATATGTATCTCCATATGTAAAATTATTTTTAAAAAAACAAGTACAATATAGTACAAGTTAACTATAAAAAAGGTGAGAAAATATGTTATTCAGCATTATTTCTGTGACTATTTCAATACAAGTATAAAATATCATATTTCTAACATAAAATGAAAATACAAAAATATAAATTTGCATTCACACACCCATCTTGAATAATCCTCTCATGTACATGTGTAATCTATTGGTGTTCATTACATGAGAAATAAATGAAAGCAGCTGAAAAAACCAAGAAGTAAATTTAACAATTTGTTTACTGCATAAGATGTTTTAGACATATGACAGAGATTGGTTTTGCCTAAGATGTGACAAAGATTGGTTTGGCATTTCCAGCACACCAACATAAGGAAAATATTTAGTTTCTTAGGAGAAAAGTGTATTGTAACACAATTAGCCATACACGGGAACCAGCAAGCTAACCACCCAGACTCCTGCCTCCATTAGTCAAATCTAACAACATATTGGAGGGTTCATCACATATTCTACATCCCAACCCTGCTGAGTAAGAGTAACCAGGAAGGGATGGAAATAAGGTGTTTTGTTTTGATGTCAGGATAATGGATGGAAATAAGGTATTTTGTTTTGATGTCAGGAAGGGATGGAAATAAGGTGTTTTGTTTTGATGTCAGTAAGGGAGGGAAAAATAAAGTGTTTTGTTTTGATGTCAGTATCACAGACTTTCATTGCTTTTTTGTGGCAAATCAACAAGTCACCAAGTTCACCTTCATCCTGATATTGCCTAATGCCAGAAACCCACAAATGTCATTATATGTACTTGATTTGTGATATGGGCTCAAAAGATGTGATCACTTTTATAGTATTTGCACCACTTTGTAGCAACAAGATAGTTATCACACCCTAAACATACAAACTGTCAAAACTATGAGGTAAGACAATCACCACACCATAAAGTGAAGGTATAACTCTAAAACGTTTTATCTCTATCTCAACTCACCTAACTCTTTTTCATGAAATCAATTTTTTTTTCCAAGTAATAAATTCAGTCATGTTCTTCTCATTACATGTAAAAGCTAAATCAATTATTTTCAATGAAAGGGGTGTTTGGTTTGCTTATAACACCTAGAACAACTTTCCACACACCAATGTTTACATTTCAGCTAAGTTACAATAAAAAAAGTTAAATTGTTCATATTTTCACAATGCATCAATATAACTATTCATTTCATAGTAATTAACAAAAACCTCATACAATTTTATGATGCATTGAAAGTTAATTCATTTTCTAAATTTTTTTTTATGTAAAAATGAAAAATTATGCAAACATTCTCTTTAAATATGGTAATGCACATCTACTACAACTTAAGCTATATAAGTGTAAAAATGTCAACAATTATTTGAAATGGAATGCAAGTTACACAGTGCAGAATAGCGGCACTACAAGGACAGATGACTAAACAGGGATGGATGGATGATGGATATCAAAGATAGATGAATGAATATGAAAGACGAATACCATCGTGTAAAGTTCAGGCATGGCACAAATCAACTATAATATAGCAACAGCTGCTTATAGTAAGTGGTATATTGTTAATATAATGCAAATGTTACATTTTATGTCATAAAAGTTTTACCTATAACAAAATATGCTTATGAGATTCTAAAAATCCCATTGTTTTATGATAAATTTCATGATAAATTTTAGAGTCTCATTTGAAATAAATAAGTGTAAAACTTTTCTTTCTAACCAAAAAAATATGTCAGTAACTTTAAAAAAATTAAGCATATATATAACATATCTTTTTTTTAAAAAAATATCTCAGAATTTTGAATAATTTCAAAGTTCAAATCTCATGGGAAAAATAATTTCATTTTTTTTCCCTCTAACCTTTGTGGATTTTTGCATCAGATGAAATTTTCTTGCAATATTCAGCAGAAACCTAAAAGTGTTTATCATCAATGCATACATGGTCAAAACCTAGAGTGGTTATCATCAATGCATACATGGTCAAAACCTAGAGTGTTTATGAGTAATGCATACATGGTCAAAACCTAGAATGTTTATCATCAATGCATACATGGTCAAAACCTAGAGTGTTTATCATCAAAACATATATTGTCAAAACCTAGAGTGTTTATCATCAATGCATACATGGTCAAAACCTAGAGTGTTTATCATCAATGCATACATGGTCAAAACCTAGAGTGTTTATCATCAATGCATACATGGTCAAAACCTAGAGTGTTTATCATCAATGCATACATGGTCAAAACCTAGAGTGTTTATCATCCATGCATACATGGTCAAAACCTAGAGTGTTTATCATCAATGCATACATGGTCAAAACCTAGAGTCTTTATGATCAATGCATACATGGTCAAAACCTAGAGTGTTTATGATCAATGCATACATGGTCAAAACCTAGAGTGTTTTTTATCAATGCATACATGGTCAAAACCTAGAGTGTTTATCATCAATGCATACATGGTCAAAACCTAAAATGTTTATCATCAATGCATACATGGTCAAAACCTCGAGTGTTTATCATCAATGCATACATGGTCAAAACCTAGAGTGTTTATCATCAATCCATACATAGTCAAAACCTAGAGTCTTTATGATCAATGCATACATGGTCAAAACCTAGAGTGTTTATCATCAATGCATACATGGTCAAAACCTAGAGTGTTTATCATCAATACATATATAGTCAAAACCTAGTGTTTATCATCAATACATATATAGTCAAAACCTAGTGTTTATCATCAATACATATATAGTCAAAACCTAGTGTTTATCATCAATACATATATAGTCAAAACCTAGTGTTTATCATCAATACATATATAGTCAAAACCTAGTGTTTATCATCAATACATATATAGTCAAAACCTAGTGTTTATCATCAATACATATATAGTCAAAACCTTGAGTGTTTACAATCAATCCATATATAGTGAAAACCTTGAGTGTTTAACATCAATCCATATAGTCAAAACCTAGTGTTTAACATCAATCCATATTTAGTCTAAACCTAGAGTGTTTATCATCAACACATATAAATTCAAAACCTAGATTATCATCAATCAATACATAGTCAAAACCTAGATTGTTTATCATTAATCCATACACAGTCAAATTTCTAGTGTTTATCATCAATCCTTACATCATCAATCCATACATAGTCAAAACTTAAAGTGTTTATCATCAATGCATACATAGTCAAAACCTAGAGTGTTTATCATCAATCCATACATAGTCAAAACTTATTTATCATCAATCCATACACAGTCAAAACCTAGAGTGTTTATCATCAATCCATACATAGTCAAAACCTAGAGTGCTTATCATCAATCCATATTTAATCAAAACATAGATTGTTTACATCAATCCATATATAGTCAAACCTAGTTTGTTTATCATCAATCCATATTTAATCAAAACCTAGAGCATTTAACATCAATCCATATATAGTCAAAACCTAGATTGTTTATCATCAATCCATATAGTCAAACCTTGAAAGTTTATCATCAATCCATATATAGTCAAAACAAACCTAGAATGTTTATCATCAATCTTTATATAGTCAAAACCTAGATTGTTTATTATCAATCCATATTTAGTCAAAACCTAGAGCATTTAACATCAATCCATTCATAGTCAAAACCTAATGTTTATCATCAATCCATATATATATATATAATATATATATATATATATATATATATATATATATATATATATATATATATATATATGCATGTATGTAGTCAAAACCTAGTGTTTCTGATCAAAACATACATAGTCAAAATCTAAAAGTATTTATAGTATTGAGCACTATATATATATATATATATATATATATATATATATATATATATATATATAATATATATATATATATATATATATATATATATATATATATATATATATTTTCATAGGAGTGTGTGTTTTGAAGAAGACCCAATTTCATAGGAGTGTATTATATGAGGAAGGACCCAATTTCATAGGAGTATGTGATAAGAGGAAGGACCCAATTTCATAGGAGTTTGTGTTTTGGGGAAGGACCCAATTTCATTAGGAGTTTGTGTTTTGGGGAATGACCCAATTTCATAGGAGTTTGTGTTGTGGGGAATGACCCAATTTCATAGGAGTTTGTGTTTTGGGGAAGGACCCAATTTCATAGGAGTTTGTGTTTTGGGGAAGGACCCAATTTCATAGGAGTTTGTGTTGTGGGGAATGACCCAATTTCATAGGAGTTTGTGTTGTGGAGGTAGGACCCAATTTCATAGGAGTTTGTGTTGTGGGGAATTACCCAATTTCATAGGAGTTTGTGTTGTGGGGAAGGACCCAATTTCATAGGAGTTTGTGTTGTGGAGAAGGACTAAATTTCATGGAAACATTTAAAAAATTTTGATGGGCTAATATAGCTAAACAACACAGATCCTGATTTGCTGGCACAACTTACAAGGATATACAATAATTAGCACTATTTTTTTTCTTTAACAAACATGGAGTTTTTCTTCAAATTTTTCCACTTTATAACAAAGTAATTTTCAGTTTATACTGCAAAACTGCACAACCAGGATTGTGTTCAAGGAACACAGATGCCTATGCAATGTGCCTAAAACTGACCAAGACACAAGCCTGTACAAAAGACAACACTTGATACACTACCATATCTGTAGTGATTCTAGTAAGTGGACAAATAGCATAAATGATGACTGACACTGTGGTAATCCCAGGCAGATAAGCTGATTTGTCAACTTCTATAAATATGTTATCCCCAATCTCATAGTCATCTTCCACCTCGTTA